>JXSR01S014844.1:23205-33421 GCA_000969725.1 Ophiothrix spiculata | reverse complement strand
CCCTATTTAAAACAAAACATTGTTCAAAAAATGCTTCTTTGAAGTCATTTTTTTTTTGCTAACGGGCTTTCGTGCATGGGTTACTGAGCCGGTGGCTCTCTGGTTCTACATGTAACCATTTATTTGGACACCTGGTACTATAGTCAGGCTGATAGTAGTTGGAGAAACGAAATTTTGCACATTAAATTACAACCCTCTTCTATATAGATGCTCGTAAAATTGTGATATCATACCATTATTAGTTTTTGAGTTATTAACAAATGTAGATGCCTATGTCAGAATCGCATTTATTCAAAATTCAACAAAATAATTAGCATACACATTTTGTTATATTTTTAAACAGCGGTGGCACCCACCAGCATCTTATTTCTGTTGTGGTAAAGGGGGTGGCAAAACAAATTTCTGAGGGGCACAATTTTTGAACAAAAAAATTAACGCACGCTTAGCGCTAAATTTTTCGGACAAATTTATTAATTTAGCTAGAAAACGCCTATTCGGCTAAAATAAAGATATCTAATAGTAAAGTACGCGCAAAGCGTGAAGAATTTTTTATACAGTAGATTCGATGAGAATGAGAATTCGATACAGTTAAGTTACGTAGTGCGAATGACCGTTGATCTAAGGATTGGCTTATAAGATTTGAAAGTCGCTTCTTTTTCCTTTTTTTCAGCTGCCGTTAGCGCCATAGAATACTGTGAGCAAGTACGTGTAATAGAGGTTGAAAAGGGCAGACGAACCCCTTTCCAGGTCATATGTGGCTACGAGCTAACGGTAAGGTGTATATTACGTAAACTCACAGGTCTGAATAAATCCATTTCACTTTTACGCGTCTTAAGTTAAAGTTTACACGCGATACTCGTGAGCTCACGTGATTAGACAGTTCTGTTGCTGTGTGATTTGATGCAATTTGATTGGTTTGATGTGCACGCACGGTGCGACTTGGTCCCGCCCAGAAGGAATGAAAAGGTTCTTTCAGACTACATTATAGCCTAGTATTGTTATTTTAAATTCTACAACTTTTAAATGATATCCATTTTCAAACTTCACAGGGTTTCATGGGTCAATGGAAGAGGGGACATTTGTGATTGCGCAGTTAATGTAAAAACTGAAACAAAACAAAAGTCAGACAAAGTACAATTAACAAACCGAACGAAATTGACAAAACGAAATGAGACTTTGACTTTTAGAAAGATAAGAATTTCGATTCTAGGCAATAATTAACTCACGCACATACAGAAATGAGAAGAGAAAACTTTGTTACTGATAAAACCGGGTGTTTTCAAGGATTCAAACATAATTCTATTCAAACAAAAGTCATGAATTATTTATCAAGTAGGCCTAAGTTCATGCCCTTGTTCATGGTACAAAGTTTCAGAGAATCTAAAGATAACTCTCAAAATGATATTGTTTAACTAGAAAGTAAACAACCACCGGTCGGCTGTGGATCGGAAACTACAACGAATAGGATCAAATGAAAAATCTTTCTGTTTTACACTCTCAGAACAAAAGGTTCAACTTGGAACCTTTTTGTCCTCTATATGGAACCATGAAGAATTAAAATTGAAGATCCTAAAAAGGTTCATTACAGAACCTAAAAAGGTGCTAAGCGGCTATTTTAGAACTCATTTAGGTTCCTTAAAGACCCATATAGGGTTCCATATAGAGGACAAGTTTAGAGCCCCTTTAGCACCATTTTTTTCTCAGAGTGTACAAAGTGTTTACACAGGGTAGCTGCAAGGTAATTCTATGGTCACATAATGGAGAGAGTAGTCGATCATGTCCGCCGAGTAGCTAGATATATGGCACGCCGCACTACACAAAACCCACACAAGTTTTAACCAACCTTACGAGTTCACATCCATGAAAAAACGAGTACAATTTTAGTTCGACATTCTTAAGGTGCACATTTGGAACATCATTTTAGTACACCTTTAATATAATTTAGAATTGTACTAAAATTGTACTAGAATGCTGTTCCAAATGTGCACCTTAGGAATATCGAACTAGAATTTAGTCAATTTTTAACATATGGGATCACTGCACTTTGAATCTGCAGCAATACACTTCGAGTTTACAGCAATACACCCGAGCTTGCTGCTATATAGACTCGAAAACACGATTTTCCGAAAATTACCTCCTTAACACAACATCAAGAATGTAAAGTTCACGTAAGCTGCAAGGTAATGCTTACACTCTTAGAAAGAAAGTATCAAATATGAGACAAAAAGGATCAATTTTGATCCTTTTTAGGTATCAAATATGAGCTTATCCTTTAAGGATCAAAGTGATCCCAAAAAAAGGATCAAAATTTTTGATCCGAAAAAGGATCAAATATTTCTTATAAAAAAGACCTGCAAAAAACATCACACTGAAGTGACGCTAGCAGGGTTTGAACCCATGCCGCACTCATACCTGCTGGTAATTACGAGACCTAGGCTCTAACCACTCGACCACGCCGGACTGTGTGATGATATCAACGTATTTATATATGTTACACCATTGTATACATTCCCCGCTGTGTAGTGGATATTGGGTTGTACTCAAATATGAAACAAAAGATACGTTGGATTCAAACGCGGTATCAAATATGAGCTCATCCTTTCCGTATCAAAGTAAACCAGAAATACGGATCAAAACTTTGATATTGTAATCAAAAAGGATAAAAATAAAATGATCCTAAAAAAGGATCAAAAATGATCCTTATGAATTTGATCCATTTGTATATATTGATCCGCAAAAGGATCAAAAGTGATCCTTAAAGGATCAAAATAAAATGATCCCGAAAAAGGATCAAAAATTTGATCCCGGCCTTCTAAGAGTGTAGGTTGCAAACAAATTCTAATACTTGATTAGGGCTGGTATTAGACAGGCACTTTTTAGTGTGCCGTGCCAAAAGGTGACTTACAGTTTTAAACTTACTCAGCCGATTCCAAGTGGAATTTTTACTCTTTTCTGCCAGTGAGCCTATGGTACCAACAGCCAAAAGTTGTCAAGAATTAGTGCATATAATTATGTATTGGTCTGGATATAATTACTTTTCACTTTTATTGCACTGAAAATGCAAGAAATTTTCCGCTCACATGTTGAACAATTTTGTTGATAAAACATGCATATTAATGAGCTCGCATGTGATAGGTTAAATAAAAGTCTATGTGATCTAATGTCAAGAAGATTTCCGAATGATTTTTTTTTAAATATGTCTGTTGTTATGAACTCTTCCCGGGGAGCTCGTGAGGGTTGTCAGAAGACACGTCTTGCAAACTTTGAAGGCTTGTCATAATCTGCAGAGCAGCCTTTTGTGCGCTAATATGAAATCAACGCTGACATCAGGGAGAACTAGTGACGTCCCCTATGCTTATGACGTCCTCATTTTGATTATAACATTTGTACAATAAGCATAGGGATAGGGGACGTCATAAAGTTCTCCCTGATGTCCGCATTGATTCCATATTAGACTCATACCCTGGTCACATAAGCCACAAGAAGCCGTAACCCCACAACGCCGGTATAACGTCGGGGTGACACCGGTGAATGCTTGCGATGCCCGGTCGGACGCCGGTGGTTATATGTGACTATAACTGAAGACATCGAAAACAAGCCGCAAGGTTTTAATTCGGAATTAAATTATTGCGGCATGCTTCCGGCGTCTCTACGGCTCGCGGACACTGTCCGGATACCGGTCGGACTCCGGTCGGTATCCGGTCGGCATGACGCCGTTAACACACCGTAACCTTGTCGCAAGGTTATGTGACCAGGGTATTCGGCTAGCTATTATTCCAGCTATTATTAATATTCGATCACATATTCTAGGTTAATCAAATCATGTTGTAATGATATTTTTCTTTCAGGCCACTTCATTGCATCTTCAGTCTGAGACACAATTCGCCAATATGGACGAATGCCAATCTCACCAGTTGTCATATTCTCAGTTTTCTGACATACAAGTTGCTTCCCAGTCAGATGATCTTACTACATTAAGATCAAAATCTGCTAATTTAAAAGGAGATAGTAGTTCTACAAATTCTTCATTCTCAATTATTCGGGATGAAGGGGGGATCGATATTGACCAAACTGAGCAAATTGAAAATTTAGATGATGTATTTAGTTTATGTAGTCTTTCCCCCGAAAGTTATACCGAACAACACCACGAAACACGACATCCAAATACAAACTTTGGCGCAAATATTAATGCCCCGATTCCCCAACAACATCAGGAACCACGACGTGCCAATTTCAATGCCCCAAATTACCAACAACAGCGGGAACCACGGAGTGCGCGAGTAAATGAGGGCATGAGTGTAAATAGACCTACTCCGTATCAACAACAACATCGGGAACCCCAAACTTCACATGCAAATGTTGGCATGGACATCAATCTTGGAAGTCGTCAGCAACACCAGAAACCACGACATGCCAATGCAAATGACCAGATGGCAAATGTCGGTACGAGTATCAATACCCCATATCACCAGCAACCCCGCTGTGTTAATGCGAATGTCGGCACGAGAATGAATACACCATACCAACAACGAGAAAACATTCAAATGCACATGGCGAATGTGAATGAAGATACTACCATCAATGTTTTTGAATATAAAACTGCTGACACTGTCAAATTGTATTTTTCCAAACAAGCGAAACAATTAGGAGCGGATATAGCAAGAGACGGGTTCATTGAAGACAGGAGAAAGAAATTGATCAACATCACGTTTACAGATGCTAAAGGTAAAGCATTATAGATATCTAAATAATCCAACGAAATGCTTCCATGTTTTATGATGTTTTATGGTAAGCATAAGTTAGTTTACCCGCATGGATTATTTTAGAACCTTTAGACATAAAACAATGAATTTAAGATTTAGCTACTCGTTCATGTAATGAAGACAAGCCCCAAAAAGTAACCATTTTAAGGTTCAACAATCAGGCCATTGTATTTTGTTACATAACCTTATATTTGTTATTTGTTAACAGTGGTTCAAATTCTGCTGAATCGGCCACATAAACTTGAAGGATCAAACTTAGTCATCACTCAAGCACCACGTAAGAAGTCTCGACCACCTAGACAAGTTGACCGAAGATGTCTCCGTCTCTCTGGAGTTCCACAGTGTGATGTGGATAACCTCATCAACTTTATTGAGGCAAGAACCAAACTAGATGAAGAGCCTTTTGTTTCCTTTCTAGACAAACATAAAAAGGTGGCATTGGTCCGTTATACACAGGAAATAGCTGGTAATGACTTTAATATTTACACATATTTTACAGAAAGTCTTTTTCTTGGCCTATTTGATTATCTTACATCAAGTAACTTTATAGGTAACCAAATTTGGAAACATGGACGCGTTGGGATCAAGATTCAGAATCCACATCATTTTGTTCCCAGCATGTCTGAAGAATATAGCTATAATTTTATAATTAAATTTGTTGATGGCTCCCTATCAGACAATTGAAAAAAAAAAGTTTTTAAAACAATAATAGCTGAGATGTCAATAACATCGATTAAGATACAGAAATAGCTTTAGGAGTTCATTTTTTGACTCAAAGTTTATAAATAGTTTAAGAAGTCAATGTTCAACATTGATCCATACTTTTTTCTTTTTCCTTTTAAGATTTAGACAATGTCATCATGAGTTTCCAAAGAAAGACATTCAAAGGAGTTACAATCCAAGCGACTCCGGAATTGATACCAGATTGTATTCGTGTGCAAAATCTTCCAGCAGGGGTGCACGAAGATACCATCGAATATTTCTTTGATGATATCTTGCAGAAACAAACCGGAAGTAGTGAAGAATATATTTACGAGGTCCAAAAGGAGACGGAAACTCAAGCCATAATCTATTTCTTCGATTGCTATAGTAAGCTTCATTAATGTATATTAATCACAGTATTCAATCGAATGTTATGACAAAGGAACACCATCCAGCAGTGATACAAAATAAACTATAGACTCAAAACTAAATACGTTATTATGACGTTATAGAAATGACAGACCTGAAAACTGACATTTAAAACGAAATATAGGTCGAAATGTTTATATGAAATATTAATTTGAGAAATCACTTGTTTTGTTTGCTGATTTAAAAAAGAACAATAGCGATTGCGACATTAGCTGCATAGCAAGTTTTTCAAATACTTAAAAATTAGTAACCTTACTACTATTAATAATCAAATTGAGGTCATAACTAATCCACCGTCTACGATCGGGCCTCTACAAGACTACGAATTACCAATCTTATAAGGTACCTTGATTTTGCCCATAGATGATAGATAAGTTGTAAGAATTTAACATGCGCCGAGCAGTCTCTTCGTTTCTACCCACCCGGACACAAACACTTTGGGTGGTAATGAGGGATAAATTCAGCTAAAACAAGCATAGTTTGTCCATAATAAGTTGAAATCATGCTAATTTATAATAAAAAAAAGTCATAATCATGATAATATCATTCCTTTATCGTTTTAATAGGTGTTGATATTCTTCTAAAAACTAGACTGCCGACATTTCAAGGAAAAACTTTGAACATCAGCCCTTATAACGCAGACGGCGTTACTGATGACGTCGTTTCATCCAGCCCATCTCAATCTCATCATCCACCTATTGACAAGCCCCGCCCATATTCACTCGACATGCAGTATCCACTAATAGATTGCGCGCGCAAAACCAAAGCTTTAGAAAGCGAACTGATTCACCAAATGCAAGAGGTTAATGCTCGAATTATATGGCCGCATTCAAAAGAAGAGAAGATGCAAGTTGAACCAATTCAAATTAATGGTACGCAGGAGTTAACTGGAGACGAATGGAAAGATCGGACCCGCCGAGTAGCGACAGAGTTTTTCAGCGATTTGAAAATTATTTCGCTCAATGTGTCTTCTGAGTTAATAAAATCAACTCGAGATGAACTAAGAACACTGATGCGTACATTCAGCGGTTTGCTATCAGTGAGTGAAGACAAGAAAGGGCGTTTTGTTCTGAAAGGCAGAAAAGAGTATGTTTTACAAGCCAAGGAGCGTGTTGATAACGTTATAAAAGAGTATGAAGAAGAAGTTAAAAAATCCCAAGAACTGGAGAACAAAAGGTCTTCGACTGTGACAAGGGTTGTAGACTTAGTCAGTCATAAGATAAAACAGCTTGAAAGTTGTCGCATATTAAACAAGATTCAAATGAATAATCCAAATGTTAGCATTACATTGGATAAAGCTCAAAGGAAAATTACCTTCGAAGGTGAGCAATCTGAAGTTCAAGAAGCCTGGACAAGAATGATGTTTAGCTTTACTAATCTAGTTTACAGGAACCCTGAAAACAACACATTGAAGAGAAAATTCATACTGCAATCCGAGGTCGACATATCCAATACATTTACAGAGAGAAATATTCGCGCAACGTGTACCGAGAACGGTGACGTTAGAGTAAGCGCTGAGTCAGAACGCGACGCCGACAGAGCATGTGCATTTCTAGAGGATGACGTGAAGTATGAAAATATAGAATTTTCAAATCCAAATGATTCAACAGGGTCAGAAGTAACCAAATATGCATCAATTGTAAATGATAGTATCCAATACGCACTTACAACTTACAATCCCAACACAAAAAGTTTTGAAATTGCTGGATTTCGTGATGCTGTGCAAGAAGCCCACAAAAGAGTGCTGGAATATATAGAAGCAAATACGTTTACTACCACTTTCATTGAACTCCAAGAAGATCGCGTAAAATTTCTGAAAAGGTTCTGTAAAGAGATTGAGAATGCGCAGCCAGTGTCTGTGAAATGGATCTTTGGAGAAAAGCCAGGAGTTAATTTGGAAGGAAAGGCACAAGACGTTCAACTCGCAAAACAAACATGTCTCTCTCGTATCAAAACGATCGTCGAGAAGTTGCACCCAGTTAGTAGAGCCGGTATTCGAGCTTTGTTAAAAGATAAACAATTTCTTCGACCGATTGAGGAAGAGCATCATACTTTGATTGATATCACTGACGAAAGCAGAAGTCAAGAAACTTCACAAGAACAAAGATCTGATGATTCAACACAGAGGCCCAAACTCTTGAAACGATATACCACTAAAACTGGGCATACTTTGGAAGTGTGTTTGGGAGATATCACGAAGGAACGAGTTGATGGTATCGTAAATGCTGCAAACAGCCGCTTGAAACATGACGGAGGAGTAGCAGAGGCCATAGTCAAAGCAGGTAACATTGGCATCATGTGCTTTTTTTTTTACTCTTTGGAAACGTGAAATACATATATGTTTGTTTTTTCTTGGAAACTGCTTTTCTTACAATCTATTCAATCGAAGCATTGTGGTGCAGTGGTTTAAACACTTGATTCATATATAATGGAGAGATCATTTTATTCAAGCCCCGGCCCGGCCACCGCAGTGTTGAGCGAAATACTTTATATACATATTGCTCCTGCCCCAACCAAGTGATAGAAATGGGTACCGACATGTAAAAAGTGCTTAAGAAATGAAGATGGGCACCACGACCGTTAGCTATTAAGCTTCGGTGTCGACTTTCCCTTTTTTACCAGTTGATTTCGGAAGACATATTTAGGCCAATAATAAATAATGAATGTTGTGTCTGATTTTAAAATCAAAACAAACAAACACATGTATTTGCAATGAAAAAGCAAACAAGTATTACAAGGTACATTTTGAAAACACGTTATTCATGCATTCAAGCAGTTTCTTATTTTTGATCATTGAAATTCAGGTGGGAAGAAAATCCAAGAGGAAAGCAACTCATTCATGCAAAAGAGAGGAAATGAGGAGCTGACGTCAGGTCAGGTTGTTTCAACGGGATCCGGTTCTCTCGCTTGCAAGAAAGTCATCCACGTAGTGGGTCCAGTATGGGAAGAAGGTAGATCGGGAGAACAAGATATCCTATTTGTTGGGATTCTGAATGTTTTCGAGAAGGCAAACCGACTCCGTCTGTCCTCCGTCTCTTTATCTGCAATAAGCTCTGGAATATATGGTTTTCCAGTCAAACTCTGTGCCGAAACAATAGTTCAAGCGACGTGTACCTACTTGGAGAGTGCTCAACAAGGACGAACATCGATTCGGCTGATACGATTTACCAACATTCTTGAGGATGTCTGCAATCAGTTTCTTGCCGCTTTAAATGGTAAGGATTGTATTCCGTTTAAGCTTTATCAACCTTTGTTCAGATATGAGATTTCAACAAAGCAAAGCCATTACAAATATTTTATGAAAGGGGTTATTGTATAAACCATTTAGAAGAATCATGATTAAATATTATATGTGTTTAAAGCTATATCAAAAGCCTTTGCATAAGCAGTGATTTTCTTAACGTTGGTACTCATAATGTATTTACAGCTTCCCCTGAAGTTCATGACATTGACACACCTGTAACAAATGGACAAGGGGCTTACGGTGGCCACTCACAAGGTACGAGGTTATTGCATGGTATCGTAGTGTAGTTAAAAGTCCATCTTCAACATTCCAGTAAATCGCTTATATTAAACACTGGGTTCTCATAAAAAAAACCAAATTCAAATAATACCAAAAGTACCCACGATGCTCGAATACTATCTTTTTTCGATTACTAGTGTACACTTTTTACATCATTCAGAGGTACACGTTCCGATATGGTTTGCTCCTCAGCATCTTTAATTACTTTGTCTAAAGTACCATCTTAATCTATTAATAGACATTGTCAAAATTTCCACAAAAGCACATATTTCTTTCTATATTTGTAACTTTGAAAGCCTTAAAGGTGCCACTAATGTTAAATACCATTCTTGTTTATTTTTTTTCTATTTTTTTGTGTATTTAGTGTTTGTTTTAATTGATGATTTCTTTGCATTCTATACCAAATTCAACCAAATCCTCAGTTTGTCGTAAATTATAATATGAAAAAAAAACATTTTTTTCTTTCGAAGAAGCGGGCGTTTCCTTACCAGTTGTACAAATTAGTCAAGACACAATTAAAACGACAGGAGGAAGAAATATATCTTGGAAGATTGGAAACCTTGCAAAGGAGACGGTAGGTAAAGAGCAAAGACATGTGAATAAAAATACAAAATTAATGCCGAAAATAAAAGTACAGCTGTAGAAAATGGACTTGCTGTTGTTGTTATCGTGTATTTCAACAGAAGTAAATATGCTCGTTGGTCTCGTAATACAGAGATTGTGGGTTCGAGCCCCGGGCCGGGCGGTTTTCGTCTCTTTGTTTCCTTGGGCAAGAAACTTTACTCTACTTGCTCCGTGG
>JXSR01S014838.1:39359-54542 GCA_000969725.1 Ophiothrix spiculata | reverse complement strand
AAAAGATTTTTAAAAATAATTAAATGGACAAGAAATTCAGCGATCATAGAAGTACAATCAGAAATACTTGAGAGTTTGCAAAAATAAGGTTAAGGTTACCGTATGCGATACGCTATTTAGGAAGCTAGCCTTAGGGACTGATTTATAGATATGCATGAGTTATCTTTATATCCCTATACTTTATTAATGGGTTAACACCCACTTAACCAAATGTGTGTGGAAGTTTATAATGTCTAGTCCCTAGTGCTATGCGCACGCATGTGGCAATGAAATCATGAAACCATGAAATTAATTTGTACCCCTTTGTGATCTCGGAGCGTGAATGACTGTCACTCCGACTCCTTTTGTTCTGATCAACATCATTCGATTAGGCCCCCCCCAAAAAAGGTTTGTCTCAGAAACCCGCGTGCATTGCTATGTGAAAGTGACTGGCCCTCTTTTTTTTTTTTCTCGATAGTAATCCAGAGATCGTCCAAGATTCTTTATTTCTATGGCGACCAAAGCTAAATGATTCGCGGCAGCTTCTTCTTTTTTTTTTAATTGGTACCCGGTGTTTTGAGTACCAGCGAACCATGTATACATGTACACGCATTGCATGCTGGGAAGGTCATAACAAAATGGCGATCTCATGAACGAAACATTGCAAAATATAGAGACAATATGCAAAATAAATCCACTGAATCATTGCAATTTTTAGTAATTTTATTCTAAATTCAAGCGAGATTTATTTATTTAAAATTTTTTTGTTTTGCGTTTTCGTTTACTGCATACGTGTTGAGTGACGGTGGCGGCGAATTCACACACGTAATAAAAGAATCCCGCATACCGCATAGCTATTTTTCTAAAAAAATAAAAAAATGCATAGCGCATAGCGTTTTTGCAAGTGGGCTCTGAGATAAACCCTTTTTTTTTCTTTGGCCTTAGTTTTGCCAGAAATGAGAGCATAGTATGTGCACCATAGCCCCGACCATAGCAGTTTAACGTATGTCTCACGTTAACTTAGCGTGAAATCTAGCCAACCTGTACATTATTTCTTCGTCCATCGGATCAATGAATGCCATTTTTAAGGATAAGGTTACCGATAATGCAATCGCAACTGCCAGTCACACGCAAATCAAAACACACATAAATCAATGGCAACCACTCAAGCAGTAAATAGTGCTGGCCAAATGTCCCAAATTAAACTTGAAATTTTGGGATTGTACAATGTCACACAATTGTTTTATATCGCTTCAATTATAGGTTAAACTTTGTTTTTAATATCTTGATGTCTGAATGGCATAATTTGTATGAATAAATCAACACGAGACACATATAATAGTGGTTATTAATGTACAGCTCTAATTGAAATTTAGTTTAATAAGGGTTCCACTGCCGTTATTTTAACAGCTGCTTATTTGCATTTGAAAAGAAATTGGGTTACTGTCCAAAATAGTGATAGCGTACTTACAATGCAACCTCTCAACTACAGGGTGTCCCAATAAAAATGCAACAAACTTTGACATTTTATTTTGAGAGAACAGAGCACAATAGTGAGCAAACGTAACAATAATACTATAGAGTAGACCATTGGCTTTTACAGGATTTGTGTTTTATTCAATTTGGATGTCTGAATCAAAAGTTATTGCATATTTTGTAAAGACTAAAAAAATCTTGATGGTCCGATTTGTTAATCTGTAAAGATTCACCTCTGGTGACGTCATTGGGCACACGTTAAATGGAAATTGCTAAAAACATCACATGATTAGGAGAAGCATCCCTTGAACCCATTTCATGACATAAGGACTCAATTTAATGATAATCTGCTGATATAAAGCAGGTTGTTGTGTCTTGTTTAGTCAGCCTGTTGCGTCCCCTTGACGGGCCAGATGAATCATTAACTTCCCTGTGTTCTTAAACTCCTTTGTCTTAAGTTTTATTCTGTAATTTCGGTTAAAGACTTATTATTGGTTGACATCTTTCATTAGAATCCTTTATTTTTGACTCTTTTGGTAGAAATTGCATCCTAAACTAACAGATTGTCGCACCAGAAGTAACAGATTCAGGGAATATGAGAGTATCAGTAAGATCCGTACTTTAATTGGAAATTTTGACCAGTTTAAGTTCAAAATGAACTTAAAATATCACCAAATGTTAGGTACAGGTCAGGTAAGATTGGTTTGGACTGATTGTGCTCTAGTTGGTTGCATAATTCTCTTCATTTCAAGTTTGCATTTTTAGCTGGAAGTCTAAACTTACAAATCGGACCAAAGTAGATTTTAAGGGCTTTCTTAAATTCTTCATATCTTTGGACTGGGGCGGTAAAATGAAACGGGGCAAAAGGCATATTGTAGAGTAAATACTCCACTTTTGAAACACATATATTTCTATGATTTAATCTTTTGGCAATTATTTTTTAATATTTTTTATTTGCTCGTTGCAATATTATTGGGACAAGCTGTATGTATGCAAATATCTTAATTTTTCAGTTTTGACACATTTTTGGCGATATTGGCACTAAATTAGTCACATAAACAATATTTCAAATTCTGGATTTTTCATTTTTAACTTAATACTTATTTTTAAGCACCTTTGGTAGCAAGATTGTGGTCAGGTCATAGATTCTAGACACCTAGAATCTATGGTCAGATCTTAAACCATGTTGTATTTTCTACACAAGTAATATGTGATTTTGTGACTTTGCCAATGGTGTATTAATGATTTTTGACCATTTTATTTCATACAAATACAACATGGTATGGGGGAAGTAGTGAAAATAACTTGATTCTAAGGTGTTGGATGCATGTGTCTACTTCCCGACACATAGGGAATATGTCGCATGCATCCAACAAGTAGGGATCAGGAATTTTCAATACTTCTTAAAATAAATCATGCTGTATTTGTTTTACTATACCTCATAAATATTTTAGTGAATGTAGTAATCAAAAACAAAAAAATCACCTAGAAATGTCAATTGTTCTTAGTCACCTTATCAATTTTCAACTCATAAGTGGTACATGATTACAGGGGATGCGGTAGTATTTCAATTTTTTCCATGCAGGTTGAACTGTCCGATTGTATTTCATGGTTGCATTATAAATATTTATGAGGTATAGTTAAACTTCTAGCAGTCTACAGGCGCAGTTTCACCGAATGCTTGAGGAACAAATTGACTTCTGAGGACCAATCACAGGACCTTGGAAGTTTAATCGTTTTTTGAGTCTCATGGGTGATACATTAATATGAGCAATAATTTTTAGCAATGCCCTCAAATTTTAATTCAAACATTATATTATGTGTATAGAAGTTACACAGTGAGTGTATGTGTTAAAGCTTATACTTTTAAGGACCACTACACAGATATACAGGCCTGTATATACAAAACAGCTCTAAAGTTAGTTCTGGATTAAGTGAAATTGATTCCTTGAAAAATAACACGTTTTTTGGAATCTGTGATAATTTGTCCTTGCTTAAAGATCTATGCTAAATTCTCTATAATTTGACCACTAGTCTGTTGTGAAACATTTGAAACAAAAAACTAAGCTATTTTTTTGTTCTAAAAATAAGCTGAATGTCCTGAAACAGACAAATGACTCAAATCTTGAAACAAGAACATAAATTCGCTGAATAGATTCATCAGGATCGTTCATAGTTCATATTGATAAATGTTTCTAAGTAAAGATCCAATTATTTTTAAGATGGTACTCACATAGAAAATATTTCACTTCCTTTCAGGAAGCTTGGTCACTCTGTTCTGCACTGTGGACTGGCAATCCGGTTTACTGGATGCTTTGATAACGTCACAGCTGCGTTGCCACTTAAGAATGAGTGAATCATAAATCTTGTTCAGTTTGTAGGCCCCTCATCCTTATTCATGGTGTTCTCTCCTTTGTGACGTTATCAAAGCATCCAGTAAACCGGATTGCCAGTCCACAGTGCAAAGCAGAGTGACCAAGCTTCCTGAAAGGAAGTGAAATATTTCTATGCGAGTACCATCTTAAAAATAATTAGATCTGTACTTAGAAACAATCAATAAGAACATAAATTATCGTTAGATTTCTTTAAAAATGTGTTACTTTTCAAAATTTTAAATTTCACTTAGTCAGGGACTAACTTTAGCTTTGTGCATACGGACCACAGAGTCTTCAGGTGTTTTTGACAGTCCTTCTTGGGATGGATGGGTGTGCCAAGGCTGTGTCAACTTGACCCAGCATTTTTAAACAGTATTTTCTCTATAACTAAAAAATTAAATCCATATTTAACTAGAAAACGCGGTTCTCGGGCAGCGCGGTTCTCGACACAGAGTGTCAATCACGATGCCTCCGCCTTCCACCTTTGTAATCGGACTAAGTTGAGAATGCTTTTGATATCTGATCCAAGACGAACAAATCGTTGAAATCGGACGAAGTTGAAAATTTGACCCCAACAGAAAGGTCGGACAACCGGGTCACCATTGACACTTTTGATCGCTGGTCCAAGACGAACAATTTGACACCTCAACCTTTGAAATAGGACAAAGTTGAAAATTTGACCTTTCTTTTGACCTTTGACCCCAGAGAAAGGTCGGACGATGGGGTCACCATTGACACTTGATTGCTGGTCCATGACAAACAATTTGACAACTTAAGCTTTGAAATTGGACAAAGTTGAAAAATAAGCAACATTTTATGCATAAATTATGCAAATTAGATACTTAATAAGCATATTTTGCGCTCAAATTGCAGCTGGCACAAGCGCAGCTCTATCCACACCTACCCACCAAATTTCATGAATGTAGGGTGCACGGTTTGTAAAATATGCCGTTTAAACCATTTTATGCATAAATTATGCAAATTAGGTAACTTAATTAGCATATTTTCCGCCGAAATTGTTGCTGGATCCAGTTCGGCTCCGGGTCTACCTAGTCACTAAATATCATTAATGTAGGGCATGCGGTTTCCGAGATTATGCTCCGGATAAAATTATGCTTCGTTAAAGAGATACGGCCACTTTTATCTACTCAGATTCCATAGGATTACATGTAAGAGCGCCATCTTAATACGCATCATATTCATTAATTAAATGGCTGATCGGGCCGATTTTTGCATGTGTGGTGCGCAAATCAAAATAAGGTGGGATTAACATTCTGAAGGGGTGGGGTTAAGATTTACCCCCGAAAAAAGTTTTGGATTTCAGCCTTAAGTCCCTAAAATCTCAAAAAATTGCATATTTTCTGCTTAAAAACCGACTAAATTTGCATATTTTGCGCCAAAACTTTCAGAGAAAATTACTAGCCACCCTTACCACCACTCCACCGACTTGCATCGCTATACGCCTCACCAGCGGAAGGACGGACGGACGGACAACCAGAAAACATAATGCCTCTGGCGGAGGCATAAAAATAGAGGTCTGTATTTCCAAAACACAATGTTAACTTATAGACCAAAATGTGTAACTATAAGTGTGCTTTGGTAAAGTGTTGAACAATCTTACATTTTAAAGTCTAGAAATAAATGTTTGGGAAAGATTTTCTCTAACTTTAATAAATAATGTGAAAATCAGTCCAAAAGATTAAAAAATGTTGTTTTTGTAAAAAATTGCAATGTTGGAGAAAGTTAAAATTGTTACCATGGACAATTTTAGTTTTTGAGTCTTCTTTGAGTCAAAATCAGAAAATTGGCCAGAAACTGATATCACCATCATGAATTCAGCATTTAAAGTAATAATAAAAGTATACATTTCAAGAAGAAGATTTACTTAAAAAAATGATTTGATACCAGTTGAAAGGCCAAGATATACGTCCATCATTTTTATATACATTTTCATGAGGATTATCCTCATCATGTATTTTTTTAAACCATAGTGTAAAATTTACAATCAAAATGAACATTCTCATTCTGAATTTTTTACTTCAAGCAAAATATTTATAAGGGTGAACTTAAATTTTTCATGATTACTGATCTGTAGTATTTTCTATACCTGTTTTGTATTGATTTCTACTAGCTACATCATGGAAAGCTACTCCTTGAGGTGATGGCAACATTTTACACGATGGTAAAAATTATGCATCTCATGATAGGTGATTTATATAGAATCAAAAAGTGTAATTTTGGGGCCAAAACTTAGCTTGGATGCTGAAACATTGGGTTTCTGAATTTGACAAACTCACATTTGTTTACATCCAAATTGTGTGTGAAAAATTTAAGCTTTTACTTAAGATTAGTTCTGTAATGATTATAGACTATTTAGAAATGTTGTTCTATGCTGAGAGAATTTTTTTTTTAATTTTCCAAATATTTCATGTCAAAACTTAGAAAACTTAAATTTCAGTTTTACTACACATAATTCCCATGACTTGACTCTTAGTCAAGTCATGGTGCCAAGACTAGATTTCTAATAGCTACATCATGGTAAGCTACACCTTGAGGTGACAGTAACATTTTACACGATGGTAAAAATTGTACATTTAGAACGATAATATCGGCTGAAATGTTTATACAGAGTGACAATTTATACTATGGTAACAATTGTAACCACAAGAATGAAAATGTTTATAAACTATAAAACTGGGAGGCCAAGTTTACAGATGGGTAACAGAAAAGACACACCATGCAGAGCAGAATTGTGCACCGACTAGCTTTTATTAAATGTCAAGTTTAATCATTTGATTACCCGGTCAGTTTTAAGTGTCTTTTAAACATTCAGATACAATCAGTCTTAAATTGAATTAATCATAGATATAAAAGGAAGATACCAGTCATGTATTATACTGCCGAGTGTTATGTTGTCGTCAACTATGGGTATTCATGTTCACTCGAGTCCTGCCAAAATTATTTTTGAGTGCAGCGAATCGGTACGTTTGCATGGAGAGGTCATCATCATCATCCTTTGACTCCCGTCAAGATCCATGACACACATATTTACCAACCATCTTTATTACCCCGCGCAAATAATACTTCATAGTACACATAATTGAACGAAAAAGCAAATTTTGACAAGACGTATATAATCAGCGGAAATCTGATTGCTGTAATTTGATCCCATGTAGGAATAACAATGGTGCCCAGTCTTGATATCTCCCCTTTAAATATAAGGTATTAATACAGCTAGCTTTCAAATCTTGATCTTAAAATATCTCCTCTTATTGATCTCCTATAAATCTGCAAGAATACCCTAAAAACTATCTACAACCTAAAATATACAAAAAAATGAACTTAGTTGCTCTTGCAAGTTTAGGAACACATCATCTAAGCAAAACCTTGCAGCAAACTGGAATTAAAGCCTGCAATGGATTTTGAAATATTTGAATAACTGTTCTGAGATATGAAATATTTGCATAAAATATGTGCTATGAAAAGTGTGGGACTTGTTCAGGAAGATGCAAACTTTGCCTTTTTTGTTAAGCTTGATACTGCTCATTACAAAACATCATTTTATTTTGCTCAAGCAGGTCAAAGCAATAACAAAGAAAATCCTGACTTGCTTATTTCAACAGAAAATGTTTCTTGAGTTACATTGCAATTTCTTCCAAAGAGTTGATTTAATTTGTTGTGTCGTCTACGCTGTTGAAGTGCAGTCAGACCTGTGATGAGACCAATCTTTCGATTGACACTGTGGGCTGCAATACCACTGATTACGACACAGATTACAAGGAAACTCCCCCATCACACCACATATGCAGATCCTCTTTCGATCTAGAAGTAAATTAAAAAAATTGAAAAGTGTGTTACAGGCTATTCATTTTTTGTATGCCTTAAAAGATTTAAATTAGATTGTTGGATATCTTTTGGGGCATGTGCATAGTTCAGGCATGAGAATTTTCAGATAATTATCTGATTTCAGATATTTTGCATATTTTTACCGTCCAAATTCAGGTAATTTGGGGCTTGATTTTACCTTTTTAGTGGTTTATTTACTAAATTCAGATATTTTCATGATAGTTACTTTGAAATGCAAAGTTAGCAAATTTTTTGGACCACCGCTATATGATGATTCCCTTAATGGGCAAGCCCGAGAGTAATGATTTCTATTCCTCATTCTGTGTGTAAAAGGTCGATCTATCTCTAAGCAGTCACACGCCCTTTCCTGAGTCTGTTACCTTCCCAGCATTGAATAATGCAAACACTCATTTGACACATGGGTCAAAAGAAGCCCATGTGGGTAAATATCTTTAATGATATGGGGTTTATCAAATATGCTGGGTTTTGATCCAGAGGTGATAAGGAAATAATGTAAGTGCTTCTCTTAGGAAAAGAAAAATCTACTATAATACCTTTTTCTGGGAGCCATCTAATGAATACGCAATGTGTGTTAAACACTTCTGACACAACGAGCTTCTTTTCTTGTGATCCGGGTATATCCACCAATGATTGGTCCAACATAACAAATGCATGACCTCGCACAATCTCACCCCTAAGGGCACTAGATATATCCTTTCGCAGATCATACAAACTACCAACTTGGTTGACGTTCATTTTGAAGAGCCTGATAAAGCCTCCATCTTTCTGACGGATCAAGAGTGCCATCATCTTACGGTCTTCCAGTACTGAAAAAGAATTACGTATCTCATCAATAACATATGTGGTCAATTCAAGCCATAAATGGTAAGTGGAGACTTTCAAGTCTGAATGTGAAATTGTTTTTCAAAATGTATTTCATGGTGATGAAAATTTATAATTTAACACTTTCATACAAATACTTTTTACTATGTATCTGTTTCCTTACTTCTATTATTGGAGACATTAACTTCTGCAATAAATTTATTTACGTTTAATCTACAAGGTCATTCTAAAAAATGAATTTTATAAAATAATTTGAAGTCCCTTTTTGTTCAAGGAAAACAGCAAACTGTGTTAATAAATGTTTTTTGTGAACAAGTATGTTACCAATTAAAGCTAAATATTAACAATTTAAATTTCTCCTCCTGATTGTCGATGTAGCCAGGTGGCAAAGCAGTATCAACCCCCTCAGGGGCACGGCGGGGTGTGTTTGATCTTGGTGCCCCAAGCTACTCTACTGGTGCCTCTTCAATATTCATGACTTACATTTCTCCTGATTGTTAGAGTAACCTGGTGGCAAGGCAGTGACTGCGACCTCAGGGGCACGGCAGGGTGTGTTGGATCTTGGTGCCCCTAGCTACTCTACTGGTTCTTCATAAATATTCATGACTTACATTTCTCCTCCTGATTGTCAGAGTAACCAGACCTAGGCGGCAAGGCAGTGACTGCGACCTCAGGGGCACGGCAGGGAGTGTTGGATCTTGGTGCCCCTAGCTACTCTACTGGTTCTTCATAAATATTCATGACATACATTTCTCCTCCTGGCTGCACCAGGTGGCAAGGCAGTGACAGCGACCTCAGGGGCACGGCGGGGTGCGTTGGATCTTGGTGCCCCAATGTACTCTACAATAGGTGCCTCTTCAATATTTATGACTTACATTTCTCCTCTTGATTGTCAGAGTAACCAGGTGGCAAGGCAGTGACAGCAACCTCAGGGGCACGGCGGGGTGTATTGGATCTTGGTGTGTCATTGATATCTTCTGCAGACAGGGTTCTGCTGTCAGGGCAATCAATGCTTTCTTCATTTACATGTCTAGAAAAAATGAAAAATTAGACAACTTTGTACATTTGCAGTTGTTTATGTTCAAATTGAGTTTTCAAGAATGAATAATGAAAGTTGATTGATATGTAATAGTGGGGCAAGCTTCACAAAAGCTTGGATCTACATCTCCAGCACAGACAAATAAGAGCAGTTTAATATGCTGCAGGAATCCACAACTGGATACTGGATTGATGTTTTTGTAGATGCAATCTGCATTCCTGGGATCTACATTGATGTAGCTCTCGCAGACCTTGCCCCAATATGTCTGTACAAGAAAATACTACGGGGCAAACAAAAATGCCATGGGCAAAGAGAGGGTTACATTAACAAGCAATTGTTACTGGATCAAACCATTCAAGGGTTTTTTGTTTTGCCAAAAAGTTAGGTCATATTTTATTTAACCCTTTCGATCGATAGAATACCTGAGCGTTTCCAAAGGAGCTTACGAGAGAACGCTCAGGTGTTCAATTCGTATTGATTGTAAATAAGAGTAGGGGACCATATGTCAAAATACGTCATCAATTCTAGGACCAGAGTATCGGCATTTACGTTCAAAAATATGGATCCTGCTGATTATCAACGTAGAAGTAGAAGTATTGACTGAATTGGTTATTATTGGTTAGAAGAGATAAGCAACTACCTCTCCAAGATGCGGTGATACATTCTTTGGTAAGATTTGTTAAGATTACAAGTGGAATGCATAAAGCCATGCAATAGCTGTTATTTTCCATAAATTTGCATCACACGCTATATGTCAAGACTTTGATCAGTGGCTCGTAAATATTTTTTCAGGTAACAATGTCACCTGAAGAACCATTTTAAGAGCCACTGACAAAGTGAGAAGCATTGTGAGGATTTTATTTTTTGAATTCTAGTGACTAGGTGTTAAATGAATATAAATCAATATAACATATGGCAGCCATCACTTGTATTCACCTGATGAAGTGTGAGCAAGTATCCTTCGTGAAAGCAAATGAATGTATTAATGCCTTACATTTACAGTATATTGATATTCATTCATTAAGCTTAAAATAATATATGAAACTTACTTGAAATCCTCTTTATCTTCTCCTTGCTCTGTTATAAAAGATGGAGCAATGATGCCATCGGTTTCCTTTTGTATTGGTTGACTGGCATTCAATGGTATGCTTTCTACATGGACCTTTTTATCTGAAAAAGAAATATTTAATATATTTTTAAAGTGTGTATCGTAAAATAATTAGATATGTCTACTTCAAGGATGATACAACATATTCTTCAAACAGATTTTGTTAAAAATGATTTGAATTCTAAATGTACATAATATAACAAATATCAGAGCTTAATTTAAATCAAAAATAAAATGAAAAAAGTAAATAAACAAATTATATTAAATTTCTTTTGAACATACACTCCCGCTCTAAAGCATTTCCGCACAATTAAAAACGTTCAAAAACCTTGTTTTTTATATTAAATGACCTAGAATCATCAAAGATTCATGCTAGTATAGGTAACTTATCTATTCAATATGAATAAATCGATGTTTCTTTTAATATTTGAGCTTCCATTGCTATAAAAGTGGCTACTTTCATGGACCATATACAAATACACCACAAGTACAAATCTCATTACTATGTAACTAATCAATTTTTCATAACCTCATTATTACCTTGTAACAGAATATTTTCAGGTTGTAAGTTTTAAAACACATGCGCAGAAATGTATATAAACTCCATTTTTTTATGTTCAGACGAAAGTAGTAATATGCATTACATGCCATTTTTTTTTTAATGCAATGAATGCAATTCTGGAATAGTCACTTCGATAATTATAAAATATAGACAAAAAATGATGAAAATCGGATAAACGCATTTTGAGATATGGCTGAATAAAGGTTTTGTGCGGAAATACTTTAGAGCGGCAGTGTAAATTAAATCTAGGCAGATATTGACATATTAATTTGTTAAGGGTCTTACTATATGGTAAAGAACTATCAGGATGAACCCCTCTCATTCTCATACATTTTTGCAGTATGTATGGTATTTAGTCTAATATCTTGCTTAGGACTCTAAATGCAGATACTTATTGATACATATTAAAAAGCCAAAGCTGAATGCAGATCATTTGTTTGACTTAGTAATCTGATTTAACTTTTACAAACTCACTATCCTTAAGATTCCAATGATGAGAGAAACCAGACAAGTAACAAATATAATCACTAGTATCATCCAGGTTGCTAGGGCAAAGCCATCAACCCCCTTTACGAATGCTCCTCCTTGGGGAACTGCATTACAGTGTATACCTGGTTAGCTGGAGCTGGCATTGCCAGACTGCAATAGCCTACAATCATGTTTTTTTTTCTTTCAATATCAACTGGACTTAGCTTTTAAACTCTTTTTCAAACTCACTTTCCTTAGTTTTCTTGCAGACCATGGCCCCTAAGATGCCAACAATAAGAGCAAACAGAAGACCAACAGATATAATCACTGGAATCACCCAGGTTTCTAGATCACTGCCGGATTTCTCAACAGCCTAAAATGAACAAAACAAACAAAGACCGATTAAATAAATACCAACTTGGTGGTGTGTTGTCAAATTTCCTGCAGTTTCAAATTCATGTCAAATATGATTTCAAAAATGGGAAATTTTTTAGATAGTATGATATTTAAATTATAAAGCCAACTCTATTTATATAGAATCCCTCATCACATAGAGTTATACTTTTAATCTTTCATAACTTTTTTAAAACAACATCCATGCATTTTATTTATGCAGGATTTATTGATATATCATTAATTATGGGGCTAACAATGATTTAGTTATGCCTGACTCAAAATAAATTAGTTGTCTGTTGAGCAGCAATGCTGTATGATAATGTTCACTCTTTTTAGGAAATTGGGAAAAAGCTGTACAAATTTTCACTCACTTTCTTCATTAAATTTTTCAATGATTGCATCGGGAGAAGACAATGAGATATATATTAGTATTATTGTAAACACATTTGTTGATAAGTAATTATTGATAGAAAGTAGGCTTAAACACTTTTTTGCTCTTAAATTTTTTGAAGCTACCTCAAATTTTTGATGTACATCTTGTGTCACATTTTGAAAGTTGTCATTTGAACTGAAAGTGTTGCACCCCATACTGAACTTTGCCTTAATCACCTACACAATAGTAACTATGCATCATCTTTTTTGAGGTCATTGTTTAAAATTGAAGATTTATCATGATTAACTCACATTTGGATCATAATCTTTGCCATTAACCAGCATAAAGGCGTCAGCATATAGGGTGTATCCATTGAAAGTTAAGCTGATGTCTCCATCATATAAGTCATCATACATTGTTTGTTGGGTTGCTTCTGTGTCACCCTGAATATCAAACGCCACCATGATGGAACCTAGTAGATAAAATAGAATACAGAGAAAAAAGCTACTTGAAAATTGTGGCACGGTGTAGATGTACGCACACATCTGACACGCTGTTCTTTACTTGAATTAGATTGTTTTATTTCTGAATAGGGGTGTACGTTTTTCAAATAATGCTATTTATTATTTTTGGTAAATAATTGACTTTGTTGGTCTTAAAATGTCTCACATTTTTGATTAAGAATAAGAATACTGGGGTGCCCATAACGAAAAAATAATGCTTTTGTACACCCATCCATGAGACGATAGATGACATGCAAAACAATAAATATTATCTTGTAATCTCTAAATGTAGTGTATAATGTTATGCAACCCTTAACCATGCTTTATCTGCCAAAGTACAAAAAATGTAAATGCAGAACATATGTGATGGCTCACCCCGAAAGGGGGACTTTGCAGATGATATCAATTTTGATTTTATCATTTAATCTGTAACAGCATTTTCTAAGCTTTAAAATGACACCTCACTTGTTTAAATTGATCAAGGGGATCAAATTTTACAACAGAAAGTCTGCGGAAAAATCCTATTATTTTGTTTATTTTCTGTTGCCTATTTTCACCAGTTTCTCAAAAAATGGTTTTGTCGCAAAGTCACCCTTTTCATGATATACTAGCAAGACGCAGCTAGCGTGTGGTTTGATTTTAGATGCTTTGAAGACGCTAACCAGACGCAGCAAGTTAAAATAATTTCAACTTTAGCATCTTTGTTAGCGTCTAGCTAGATGCTAGCTGCGTCTTGTAAGTATATCAAGGGTATAAGAGGCTACTAGTTCATTTATCCATTTTTACTCTGCATTCTTGATAGGAAATAGAGTAATGTCATTCAGGTTCACTTAATTTGACGTTTTAAACATAAATCCAGAAAAATACAGTAAGTTGAAAAAAAGTCTAAAACAGGAAGGAATTTAACTCAATAACTGTTCAGTATTGCATTTCCATGGTAAAACCATACTGAAAGTGGACATATTGGTATGAAGCACAAGAGTCCAAAATTTAAAATTCCAGAAGAATTATCTACATTCTTTCACAGTAGATTCTCTGTAGGGGGGCAATGTCATTTTGGTCCATTTAATTTGACATTTTATTTTATTATCTGTAACTATTATTGACACAACACTTACCCGCAGAAACTTCCACACCACTCATTGTCACATTTGGGAACATCGGTCCAATATTATTCATGAAATTAGCCACAAACAACGCCTCCATTTCTGCAACAACTTGTTCATAATCACCAGGAAATCTCCAGGTAAGGCGGCTAGCCTTCCCATCATGCTCAGGGGCACTACGGTCGATTACGTCAAACGGCTCCAAAAATGTGTTAATTTCGTAAACACTTGCTGATATTGTCCTAATGTTGATGTCTATGATGTAATGGTGACCAGCTTTGTCTATTGTTAAGTCCTGGAAATGAGCTTGTGCTGTGCTGAGGTCAAAGGTCACTTGAAGATCACCTTGAAGTTGACCTTGGTAGTTACTTGGCATATATAATGATGCTTGTGCATACCAGTCATAACCCTGAAAAATAGATCGTAAATATGAGAATGATCAATATAGTAAATACTTTTGTAACTTGGTGGGTGCGTGTGGTCTAGCGGAACAGAGCAAGACTCATGATTGGAAGGTTGTGAGTTCGAGCCCCACTAG
This sequence comes from Ophiothrix spiculata, assembly GCA_000969725.1. Lineage (NCBI taxonomy): Eukaryota > Metazoa > Echinodermata > Ophiuroidea > Amphilepidida > Ophiotrichidae > Ophiothrix > Ophiothrix spiculata. Next base: position 39,930 of record JXSR01S014838.1, on the reverse strand, counting down.
TGCCAACGTGTTGTGAATCTGGGCAATCACTTTATCACACTTGCCTCGTCGACCCGAAGCTGTTTAGAGGAGAATATGACAACCTAAGTGCTGATAGGTCTGCGCCTTTGGTCATTGGCCGCAAATGGCCTAGTTTAAAGCGAAATGGTTCTGACGATTCCCTTGTTACGGCGTAATAATAATGGCCAGCGCTTTGTATATACTGGAAAATTATTATTATTAAATGACAATTCCAAATTACCTACACTGCGCACACTACAAGAAAGTTTCAATTTGATTACTTGATAACAACTATGACCGAACTTGACCTTTTGGGGTGTGCAAATGGCATAGATATTACATAAGCATATTAATTTCTCCACTACGAATTTGTCAACTAAATTATGAAGTTTTATTGCACACAGAACAAGAGAGACATAATTGATTTTCATTTATTACCTGTATTGACTTAGTACAACAGGACACTAGTCACCAACTGGTCAGAAAAATTGTTTCACACCAGCAATTGTGTCAAAATGCGTCTGTTTTGTTTTAACAGAACATATCATTTAATGTTTAGTCCAGAGACCTA
>JXSR01S014838.1:26514-38103 GCA_000969725.1 Ophiothrix spiculata | reverse complement strand
CTATCAAAAATAAAGACATTTGTCATGATTTTAATGATTTCTTGAAACGGCTCCACCTTATTTGATATACCTATTCCTGACTTAGGTCCAACAATAGAAAAAACGAATATGTGCGAGCGTTCACTGGACTGGAACAAAGTCATAATACATTAGTACTGGCAACTGACTGCTTGTCATAAACGCTGGACAAGGCGAACTTCTTCTATAATTGATGGTACTTTAATTAGCCCCACCATTATTAACTATACATAATTAGAAAGGTTATAATTTATCTTATATGATGGCGCTTGCGCACTTAATCTGACATGAAGTGCAGAAATGTTATGACTAGCGAAAGATGGACAATCGGAGAAAATCATGACTTAATTTTACACAGACAAATTGGGCTATTTGGTGGATAAAAAAAAGCAAATGACGACAAATTTATAGCTAGTGAATTTTTAAAATATATACTACAGGGTAGCTTATAAAATAAGCTTTAAAATGGTTTATGTGCATAGAATTTTGGCTGAGGAGAACTAAAACGCCAATTAAAAAACACCCAAAAATCATGTTTTTCTGCCGTTTTCAGCTGCTCATTGAGCGTAAAAAGTTGTACATCGAGTGATATTTCTTAACTTTACACAAGAAATTCATATGCAAATAGTTACCTTCTCTACAAGACCATCTGGAACACTTTCAGTCACAATATCTCTCAATTCAACCACAAAACCAAAACTCTCATCTACAAAAGCTTCACCAGGCGAATCAATAATGATAGCATCAAACTCCCTTGAATCCACGCTGAATTCAGCAGACTTGACACTGATCCCAGATGTGTTAGGATAGGTGATGTTAAATTGTAGGACCACCCCGTCGGTAAGCGTATCAATGGCAAGATTGGTGTAGTTGACCCATCCATTTATGAATGGTAGAGTACTGTTACCAAGGAGACCAGGGTTGCCATGGGAGCTAGTGGTGTATACTGTAGCGGTTAGTTGCCAGGGCTTGGCTGTTGTACCAACTTGATTCAGCGGAATACCCTGATATAAAGTTAAAAAAAAGATGCAGTTAGGACTATAGTATTAAATCAATATCCTTCATAGTTTGGAGGAATTGAAATCTGAAATTATTTAATCCACGTCAATACAACAAGACTAAGTCCAGATGATCTGAGTTCAACAGCCTAGTCTTGATTTCACAAGGTGTGGCTTCAAATCTCAACAATTAAGGTCTGAATTGGAATCCTAGAAATCAGTGTCACTCACTCACTCACTCACTCATGATAATTAAATTCTACCTGAAAAAAAAACCCAGCCAAAGCTGTTGCATGCTTAGTATGGGCTCTGTAAAGCGTGCTGAGGCCGCATGGAATTACAAGTCAGGGTAGGCGTAGTGCTCTATAAATCACCTGCATTTTACAAGCTCTTTTTGATGGTGCACATACTGTATATATAACTTTGTCATTCTATATAGATCCCCAAAATTCAGCATAAACTGAATTTCATTTTGTTCAACAATTATGGAATGAAAGAAATAAAACCCTTTTTCGACCAGCAATCATGGGTAAGAAAGGAAAACAGGTCTAACTGCTTCCAATTTTGACCCAAGACTAAGAAATGATAATACTCACATCACTATCTAACGCTTGTACCCTGGGCTGAATATCAAAGACTTCATTATCGCTAGCACCGCCTGGCTGCTGGTGCACCCTCAAGGAGGACACTACTTGATAAATGATACCATCTGAATACGATGGCTCCTCTTCATCCTCAAGGTTCTTCTCATCATACCTATAAAATCAAATAAAATAGGCCATGGAAGATTAACTCTATGCACATTTCAATGATTATTGACAATATGACCAAGCTCGTCTATTTTTACATTCACTGTAATTGTTTCAAAATATATTTGGACACAAACATAACTATGGCAGAACACAACTGAAATCCCAAAGAAGTTATGAGAAGCACACCTTAAAGAAAATCAAGTACAATTCTAGTTATTTTTTGAACTTCTAGTTAAATTGTACTAGAATGATGTTCCAAATGTGCACATTCTAATCTTGTACTAGAATTGTACTTGATTTCCACCAGGGAAGGACACTTGGAAAACACTGTTTCCTATAGGCAATCATAAGAACAATAGTATCACATGGGTCTGTGTGTACCTGTATAAATTGCATACTTACCTGGTCCCATTTGTGGTTTGTTCTGTTTCATTTGTAGCTCTTACTCCTCCTGTAGGATCTATAGGACTAGGTACAGGATCCTGCATGATCAATGAGTTTATAGGGAGCTGTATCATATTACTCAAGACCCCCATCTGCATGTCATCAGCTATCTGGCTTTGTATGGACACCAATGCATCGTAGTCTAATGGCGCTACATCTGGAGCTGAAATGGATTAGTGGAAGAAGTAACATTCAGAATTAGCAATATGTTTCTTCCTCAACTTTGAATTTTCATGTTCAGAAGCTTTTGTTGCAGAAAACCATTGTTACTTAGCAATTTTGCTCTCCTTTAGAATGTATTTATATTGAACAATTGATCAAGTTCAGGTCTCTGTGGACAGCCGAGAGGTAAACATGTTAAATGATGTGATAAAAAGCAACCTCGAGGAAAGGAGTACTCAAATTCTAGCAGATGGTCCTGCACTTATCATTATATTAATATACTGGCTAGACTAACCACTTGGGTGCTAGATGAATATGTATGTCCAATCCCCCTTTCTTCCCTATAGCTGAAAATTAATACATGTGTTCATTCAGTGTAGTACATTTAATGATTGAAGCAACAAAGCTCAAAGCATAAGAATAAGGGTATCAGCTACAAGTCACGTAATTCAAATGTAGGACATATTCACAGGATAAAAGGTTGAAATACATATTCTTGCAAAGAAATCAGTGACAAGAGTCAAAAGTCTATAACATAATCATACAATAAGATAAAGAGATTCAGAACTCAAAATATTCATGAAGTTAATTTAGTTAAGCACTAAGGCCTGACATCACTACACTTCTTGATCTCAATCAGAAGTTCTGTTTAGAAATACCCACCTAGAAATGTGGTATATTTTGTACCTCAATTTCAAGTTTTATGTACTTAATTGTATTTGGAATTGAATGAGAATTGAATGTAAACATAAAAATGTTTGACCTAAATGGTCTATTATCAACATATCACAAAATTTAGTTGGTGAGAAGTCCTAATGATGCCTCGCCTAACTGGAATACAGTAAACTAAACTAACTGGTTTAACCCTTACCTTCTACCTAACCCTTTTCGTTCCCAGAAATAAGGGTGTCAAAAACTGGTGGTTTCTGCCGGGGCTCAAACCAGGGACCTCTGGCATCCCAATCCCTTGTCCACCTATACCAAGCCACCCGGGGGCGCAGTCTAGGCAGCAATGTTGTGCCCATATAGGACCCCGTCTATGACGTATATGGATTTTGGTGATTTTCTCTTGTAACCTTTTGTAAATTTTGGGTTATAAGAAACAGGAAAAGATCAAAAACTTAAATCTGCAGAGTTAAAAAAAAAACCTACCTGGTGTAGGTGATGGTGGTGGCACTGTTGCATTACCAACAGTCTCATTGCCAGGGGTCTCAATCGTCAACGCCGGCCCATTCCCTATCTCAAACGCAACCTCAAACTCATCATCACCCGCTGCACGACGTCTACGAGTACTATCCTCCGCAATCACATCAACAATTCTAATCTGCGACTCATCAATATCTAAGTACCCAACTAGATTATTGACAAGATCCTCTTCATAAAAATCATCCAAATGTGTTGCTGGGACACCAAAGGTAACCATGACAACCGGAGCAGTACGTATATCAACAGGTTCTGCACCTCTTATCAAAATATACAAAGTCTGCGAGTCACGATTGTAATAATTTTCGCCATACACATTAGACTCAACAGAAGGCTTGTACTCATCGGGTGGCACATCATTGTTCCAGATAAATTCTCCTTTTTCATTATACCCTCCATTATTAGGCAGTATATAGATTCCGTTGACATATATGTCCAGTCGTTGTGGATTGGCGTACCATATCCCCATGACAACTTTCTGTGTGTCTATGGCTTTGAGTAGGTGCAGACGCATGCTTTGTGGGTTGGTACCGGTGAAGTACACCTCATATTCTTGATTGCTAACTATAGTGGTATAGAATGTGCTGAGGAGAAAGAAATGAACAAAGATGTTGATATGTTTAATGTTTTAGGATCATGCTTGACACTAAAACCCACAACTCTTGCAAGTCTTAACTCTTAATTCAAGTTAAGGTAAGTGACCTAAAAGACAGAGTAAAGCCCCTGGAAACAACTTAAATGTAAAGCTAGTGGTTTTTTTTTATTTCAAGACTTTGTTACACTTTCCAAGACCAACTTAGCCAAAATGAATACCATTGATTGGAGTTGATTTTTTCAGAACACCTACATTAATTCTATAAAAATACCATGACTCTTATCCACCTGGTGAAAGACTGCCAGATGACATTTTTGGTCATTTCCTCTAGCCAAAAAGGAACAACGTACCAGAAGATATATGAACCCCCGCAGGAAAATGATACACTTGGCTCCTTACACGTTGCTACCTCAAAGGTAACAATCTGAGAAAATCTCATTATCACTGACACAAAATGGAGGATCTCATCGGAAGTAATTTCTAAATTCTGTATTAAATTCATCAGGATTGTTCATAAATCATGGTTTGAAAGAGTTCTAGAATACAAATCCAAGAATCCCTGACAGTGACCTTGGTCACTCGATGACTGATTGGTGATGAGTTTATTGAGTCATCGAGTGTCCAAGGTCCCTGTCAGGGATTGAAATATATCGAGTAAGTGCTATTCTTGAATTTGTATTCTAGAACTCTTTCAAACCGTAATTTTTAAATATTTGTTATTAACAATACTCAAATTTTCTTGAAGTTATACCAACACAGATACACTTTCTGATAATTCAAATTACTCATATTACCATCCTAATGAAACATCCTGTCCTCTCCTTCTTCTCTGTGGCCATCACATTGTGGACAGTATACACTCATTAGTTTTTTTTATCTTATTAAGTTATTTGGAGTCTGGAACTTGACAGGCTTTATGTCTACTTCTCAGGTCTCCTCCACAATATTGTATTTACAGTTAAATTATGTATATTATCTATAGATGTGTTTATTCGGTAACTTTGCATTTGTGGAAGATATAAATTATGTCTATGTCTTTCATGAACAGTCCTAGCTTTGCAAGTACCATACCTGATCCTTTCTTGACAAGTGTAGCCATGGCACCAGCCATGATCCTGAGGTCCATTAATAAGATCAACATAACTGTCGGTATACAGAGCCACCGGTGATATGCGTCTAGTTTCAGTATCTGCATCAAGACTTTCTATGACCATGGTCATATGATCTAGATCATGGCATTTATATGCTGTCCAAGCATCCATCCATTCACACCCGCCATCGTTGCCTCGATATATACCTAACATACAAAAGAGGGTAAAGATACATGTGAAGCAGTCAGGCGCCTTCACCGGAAATGTTTATGTGATCAAGGGGGCAAAAATAATCATTTTTTGCTCATTAGTTTCCTTTATGCTGCTACTGCACATGATCAAGGAAATTTTGACAAAAAGAAAGTTATTTCAATGTGGTATTCTGTTATGATATCTTAGCATATCATAATCTTTGTTTATTGTTCTACTTACATAGATTGAGAGGGAGACTTAATCTTTCCTCTATTTTTTGCAAATAACTTTTTTTCTTGATAAATAAAATTTATTTTGTAATCAAGTACTGGGAAAATTGTTGTAAAACACTTTCAATTTTCAAATTTGTCCAGGGACCCATTATTAGCTTTACACATAAAATCTGTGCATTGATGCCTGAATTTGGATATTGCCCACATCTAACTTGAGCAATCCTGAACCTGGCTCTGAACTACAACAATCTGTAATGTATACTACCTTTATTTGGACATTTTTCATCAGCAGGTATCCGACTTCCATCTGGTCTAGTGAGCATCATCTTTGGTATTCTGTAGTCTCCCAGACCACGCCTAGAATCTCCATCCAACTCAAACTCAAGATTAGATCTGATCCTGATATACTTTCAGCCTATACTGCGTGACTTATCTCTTTACCTTTATTTGGGCATTTTTCTTCTGCTGGTATCTGGTTCCCATCTGGTCTAGTTAGCATCATATTTGGTATTCTGTAGTCTCCCAGACCACGCCTAGGATCTTTATCCCACTCAAACTCAAGACTAGATCTGATCCTGATCAACTTTACGCATACGCTATATGACTTTAATCTCTTAACCTTTATTTGGACATTTTTCTTCAGCTGGTATCGGACTCCCATCTGTCTAGCTGACATCAACTCAGACTGGATCTAATCCTGATCTATTTTCAGCCTACACAATATGACTTATCTCTTTACCCTTATTTGGACATTTCTCTTCAGCTGGTATTCGACTTCCGTCTGGTCTAGTGAGCATCATCTTTGGTATTCTGTAGTCTCCTAGACCACGCCTTGGATCTCCATCCCACTCAAACTCAGACTGAGATATGACTGTCCCAATAGATCCCAGCAGAGTCCCATCAAGATCCCTGATCATAGCCTTCTTCATCCCGTCACAATCCATGTCCACACAGTCAGAGGGGTTCACCAATCTAATGATGAAAATATAAAATCAGGGCAGGTGTCAATCAATTACTGTATAAAAGTTTCTGTTCTGTACCTCTACATTTGTAAAACCATACATGTCAAGAAATGATCAGCATACTGTTTATGAACTATTTTCAGTTTTGACCAAAATATTTGATTCATACATGGGTCAAGAGATGGCATACCTCATTTCATATACTTTACACTTTGACATAAAAGTGATTTTAAAATTCTGCACACTTGTTTATGTGAAAGTCTATTGAGAGAATGTTTTGCTTCAAATTATCTCTATAAATTCTGTCACTTGTAAGATTCTGCAGTATGAATATGTCTGTTGGCAACTGATTAACAATACACAGATATCATGAAAGTGACATTCAAAACAGTTAAAAATAGTTTTAAATTTTTCATCAATCATCAAATGAGATAGAGGCTTCTTTTTACATAAATTTGTAATTACTCAACCTTGAGGTGGTTCAACCACCTTTTTGTTATTTCAAATTTCATAATCAGCTAGCCTAAATTTGGTAAAAGAAAAATCATTGAAACAAAGTTTGCTGTATTCTGGAAATTGAAATAAAAATCCACAATTTAAGAAAACCAACTACAAAGTATCTTACCCAAGATCCGGGCGATGAAGCCACAGCAAGTTATTTGGATGCACGTCATCCATGACAATACCGCTGGTCTGCAGTGGATGTTGGTAATCCCCACTGGATGGATTAGTCATGATCATCATAGAGGAACGGCCGCACCGAGTCTGGAACTGACTGAAGATTGTATCTGAAACATCAAAAGTAATGTGAGATTTGTGCAGGTATTTTATGCTGACAGAGTTTTTAGACTGGTTGATTGGACAATGCAATATATTTCTGAGCAGAACCACTGGTTAGGGGTGACTTGTTGGGCCCTGTTTGACCATGGTGTAACCAGGATGGTTTTCACAAGAAATTTTGGCATGATGCATAGTCGTAAGAATTGTTCAATTGTTCTAGTAGAGTGAATAATAAGTAACAATTTCATGCTGTGATAACAATCTACCTAAAAATGGTGATCTTGCTTGCAGATAAATTCCAGCACGATTCTATTGAATTTATTTAACAGGGGTGTGAGTGACCTCTTTTCAAAAAAGAGGAACTTTGTATAAAAAAAGAGGAAAAACATTGAAAATTGCTGAAAATAGGCTGAAAATGAAAGAAAAAGCTAAAATTTTGTCTTGTAGAAATTTTCAAAAAAGAGGAATTCAGCTTAAAAGAGGAGATTTCACATCCCTGATTTAAGAACATACAAGATTGAACAGACTTGTTAACACAAATAAATAATCCTAATGTAACAACTTTGTTAAAATTTTGAAAACAAGTTTAAGCTGGTTTTCAGGGTGTCTACCATGGTTGCCCAAACTGAGTATTCATCAAAAAAAGAATATGTTTGAAATGTTGGTAATTTTTGCTCTGTCAGAAAAGTACACTATACTCCCTAAGAAAAGAACATTGACCATATCAAACACCTCAAAAAAGGCAGCACACCATTGCTATTGTCTCATTAAGGATCCATGATCACTTACTCTTAATCTCTGATATTCCACTGATAGCTGGATAAAATTCCACTCCATGGAATTTTTTGAAAGGTGCTCCATTGATGCTAGACTGGAATGTGGTGAAGACAAATCCAACATGGCCGCCAGATGGTGTGCGAGGCCCTCGCTGTTTAGCACTTTGACCAGCGTTTTCTGGAATGAGCTTGAAAGAAATAACAAAATTCATGAAGAATCATTGAAGGGGTCAAAGCCAACCCATTTCTCATAGTGAAGTTTAATCTTACATAAATGGAAACAGGTAGATTTAGAGAGTTTCTCTAAAATAAAACAAATGTATAGTTGTACACAAATACATACAAAATATTTGTCGTCAAATGTATAGCAGTTGGACAGTTAACTGATATATAGGTCACTAGTAATATTAACAGGTAAAATTTGAAAAATTGGACCAAACTCATTTAAGGCTATGCATGAAACAACAATATACCTTGTGTAGTTCATGGTCCACTCCCCATAAAAAAATCCTTTCCTGAATGAGCAACACAACTTACTACAAAAAAAAATTAAAATTAAAAAAATAATAATAACTAGCTACTTACATCATCAATGCCTCCACAATCAAAATCTGGGCTCATTCCCACGAGCACCGAGTCCTCCAGCCTGACAATTTTCTCTGATGTCTTATGAGACAGGGCATTGGGCTCATACAGCATGGGAAGTACACCAACCTTGTTATCAACTAGGGTGGTACCAGTGATAATGATGCTTGATTTGACCTGAAAAAAATATATGGTATACCAGTTATCTGATAAACTTAGTGGCTTTGATTTGAGAATTACATTACAAAGTTTTACTAGTTCTATATTTAAAGTGTAGCTCTATATTGTTACGGCTAAAATGAACTGTATTTAATTTCATACCTCTCACTCAACAGTGTTATGTTGAGGTTTGGACTGTTGAGGTTTGGCAGCTGGGGTAACCATTTCCAAAGTGTCAATTTTCTGAGATCTTGGACAAAAATTAGCTTTTAGGATTGAAAACTGGTTGATTAAAAAAACATTCATCTATGGCCTAATATGAAAAATATGACTTTGTAACACACTGCCTTATACTGATAATACACTCTTGTTGTTTTATACCTATGCAGCAACATGATCGTATCAAATTTTTGAAATTTGCTGGTCACATATGCCTAGAGATACACATACATGTATTTTCTCAACCTTTGTGACATGACAAATACTTACCTGGATATATATTCCAAAATCATAGCTCTTATAAATTTCAAAATTGCTGATCTTTGCACAGTCCTTCAGACTTTCAGGGAACATATGGACTCCATGGAGAGTCCCCCTTGCAACATTGCCGTTCCAATCCATGGCAGGATTAGGATCCCCATAGCATGGCTCTCCACTGATCTTGAACCCAACTCGCTCTGATCCAGCAACAACATTATTGATGAGGACAGGGTTAGTAGCCTCTTCCACTTCAATGCCAGCATTCCACATCAGATTCTCTTCTTCATATCTGTCTTGGTAGGTGCCAGGAAAGACTACGAGAGAGACTAAGTTGTGGACCAAGAAGTTTCTGATACCCCAATCAATCACAGCTGGAAATTAACAAGACAGGATAAAAAACTTGATGAATATCATAACACAAAACCCGGGGGGGGGGGGGGTACTTAGTACAAAAGTGATTACGGGGATGTGCCACAAACTTGGGTAGAAAAATCAGGCTGTCTGGTATTTCAATGGGTTCTTTTTCTTTGCAAAATGTGGTATTTTGATGGGTCTGTTTTCCAAAATTGACTAAAATTTGCGCCATTTTTGCAAATTTTGGATTTTTTTCTTCTAAATTTCAAACAAAAATTGGAGATTTTTTGCCAAATTAGCGTCAATTTTCGGGGAAAATTTCATGTTTTGTATAAACTCGACTCAAAATTTTTGGAATTTGGTATATGGTTGGGTCCCTTTTTCATAACCCTAACAGAACCAGATCTAAGTAAATCTCACTTTAGAAAATCATGAAAATGCGCTAAGTCCCGATACGTCATAGACGGGGGTTATATGAAGGGACCAAATCGCTGGCCGGGCAGCGTCTCCGCGGTGGCTTGCTACGGGTATGACTCGCTTGGGAAACGGGAGGTCACTGGTTCGAATCCTGGTGAAAACATGCATGTTTCAGCACCCTTCCCTTTTCGAGGAGATAGGCTAGAAATGAGAAAAGTTACATGATCAGTTAGGGTTAAATATTGGTATATACATTATTGGATGATACTTCAAATTTCCCAGCGCCACACCCCTACCAAAACCTAAATTGAGTACAATTGTTTATGATATTGAAAATAAATCTGAATCTGTAGAGGGCTATTTATCATCTTCTATCGCTTATCAAAACTCTACAGCATCAAATACCACACGTCTCACCATAGACCATTAGAACACTTCAATCAGCTAGTAGATGTTGTACCGTCAATATTAATTTCAAATCTATGAGAAATTGTAACTCTTTCGAAGAAATCTGTGAAACATTTTTATATCCAAATGTAGATTAAGTTGATTATGCAATATGTTTCTAGTGACTTCTTATTTGTGCACTTTGATCTTGTAGGAAGATTCTTTGTAATGTGTCAATAGACCAGTATATCTTATTAAACAAATTTGTTACTCAAGGATTACAGACAAAAGCTTTTTGGTATTGTGACTGACATTATATACCAAAATTCATGTGCTTTAGAGCTACACCATAATAAAACTGCATCCCTGAGCAAACTACCCTATCCACTCATCCAATTCAACTATTTTCCAACTGACAAACCTTTAATTCTTTAAATACTCCAACTTCCAATAGTTTGACAAATCATCCTACTTTATAATTAAGCATTATAAAAGTATTTTGACATCATAAAAATTGAAATAGATACCTTTTCAGAGTCATTGTTTTAGCAGCACTTAGCTTACGGGATCATCACGATCCCTTCAGAATGAAGATCCCGTAAGCTAAGTGCTGCTAAAACAATGACTCTGAAAAGGTATCTATTTCAATTTTTATGATCATGACAGAGTCCAATATCAGTATACACGCTGCTATTTTGACATCATTTTTGGCACATTGGTATGAAATAACCCAATGCTACAGTGACAATCACATACATTCAGAAAATACATAGTTGAAATGGACGAGTGAATAGGGTACTTTATCTGGTCCAACTGTATGGTGAATCACATTGTCCTGTACCATGACCCCAAGTGCCCCATACAACCCTATAGCTGAGCTGAATCCATTAACTATCTCCCTGAGCAAATCACTTTACCTGGTCCAACTGTATGGTGTATCACATTGTCTTGTACCATGACTCCATGTGCCCCATACAACCCTATAGCAGAGCTGAATCCAT
>JXSR01S014836.1:129695-141775 GCA_000969725.1 Ophiothrix spiculata | reverse complement strand
CCCCGATGTTCAAGAAAGCAGGTACTAAAGGTTCTGCGGGAAGAGGAAAATCAGCCATTCTCAGAGCGCAAGGTGAGTAAGCTTTATTTTCAATAGTTACTTCTACTTCTACGTTAATAATCAGCAGGATCCGTATATGGATGTAATGCCGATGCCGTTATTATTGTTTCAAATAAATTTCAAGCCTGAGACTGGACTTCGTGACATGACTCAGTGAGGCTGTTGTGACGTGACAAGTACGGTGGTGATGTGACAAGTATTGAAGTACGCCACACTGCGCTGCAATATTCCACGCGCATGGAAAGTGTTGGCAACTGTTGTATAAATTGCACACTCAAATTCTTAATATGCAAGGCTCTGAATTTTCATGTAGATGTCTAAAAATTAAATTTGAAACAATAATAATACCCGCAACTCTAGATCAAGCCTTTTCAAACTGAGGCTTTTTTCTGTTGCCCATGGGCATGGCAATAGTAAATGATAAAAAAAAAATGTTCTGTCATGATCAATTAATTTTATGAGCGAGAAAATTATGTAAACATTTTTCTGTAACTAGTCTGGATTGCCTGCTCAATTAAATTTAGTCACAAATCACTGAATTAAGTGTTGTGCGCCCAAATCTATTGAGCATGCATGCTCGATTTAAATGAGCATGGTCCGATTGCCTCAACTTTTTTTTTCCAAGCTTTATGAGATTTTGGTACCAAAATATTGCTCATTTTTTTCCTCATAACCCGTGTGAAATTTCAAGGCTTATTATATTCCGTTTTGGAGATATGAAAATGTGACTAATCATGATAAACCATAATTGATTTTATACAGTTATGTAGCCTGTCTGTAGGCATACATATTTGAATTGACTGACTACTTTTTAACAAGATTTTGCGAGGCATTTGTGCAGTTCAGGTATCAAATTTTAGAGGAAAAATTAATAACAGTTTTTAGAGTAATTTTGGAAGCTAGATTTTTGGAAGCTGGAAGCCACACAATGAACATCAAATGGTAGGGGTGCGCACTACTGCTACGCAGTGCGCGTATGTAATATGTTAGCAGAGTCTGTTGAAGACCGGGACAATTCACTCCAACTTTAGACAATTTAAGTTATTTGCATTGTTTTCTTAAATACACGATTAGTTACAACCTTGTGTGTTCCATTTTTTGTTCTTACAGCTGCTGCAAAAGGAAGAGGAAGGGGTGATTTCCATCACGGTGGACGTGGCGGTAGAGGTCGTGGTGGCAATGTATTCCAAAGAAGGCGATAAGAGACCATATTCATGCAGCATTGTTGTTTCTGGACCATGGACCCCTTCAAGAATGAAAATGACTTTTTACAAAAGTGGACATTCAAAGCCTCCAGGGTGACATTCATGTGAGAAGGACTCTGATTGCTTTCAGACAGACACCAAGGAAATGTGACTGTATAATCTCCTCATTTTGCAAGACTGCAATTGCAATCTTTGTGACATTTCATTAAAAAGTTTCAGAAGAACTTGGCCTTTGTGATGGCTTTTGCGGCAGAATCTGTTAACAGAAATCCATTTTCCTATCAAGGACACATTCCTACAAATTTCACAAGTAGCATGATAAAAGGTTACCAGATCTATATATTTTTTTAAATATAACAACTTTTTAAAATTAGGACCTGAAAGGAATAAGTTTGAATGAATAACACTTGAAGTTCAAAATTTGTGTTAACATGATACAAAAATTACACTACCCGGTAAATCAAACAGGTTCTGCTGTATTATAGTACAAGTATCAATTGAATTGTGGTTTGATCAATTGGTAAACAACTTGGAGTGTGTGAGGTGGTCTGTGGATGTTCATGTAAATATTTTTAGTCATTGTGTAATTGATGTTAGTTTAAAGTGCTGAATCTTGATTTTGACAGGAATTGGAAATGTTCATATGCATCATGAACATACATTTTGTATCAACAGCAACAGCAAATTAAAGATTCCCATGTTTTATTAAATGGCCAAAACATTTATAAGGCCGAAGAAAAAAAAACTTTGTCTCAGCTTCCTGCGGGCATAGGGTTTAAAATACCAATTTTACCGCAATTCTTTTTTTCTTTTTTTTTAGGTTTTCAGGAGATTTTTTGCTTTTTTTTTTTTTTTACATCGAGAGAAACAAAAAGGGAAAAAATTTGGCCGAAAAAAGGTGACCTAAAAACGTAGTGTGCGCATAGCCTTTTTGACTAAAAAAAACCCAAAAATGTATAGCGCTTATGGTTTTGGGCCTAAGGAACCTGAGACAGAGTTCTTTTCTTTCTTTTTTGCCTTAAGGATTCTAGAATTGTTGTAAGTCAATAACTTATAAGTTATACAAACTTATGCAAGTATTTCACTTATCACCTGGCTGCACACATAATTTGCTTTACCCATAAAAAGAAAAGCTTTTAACCATTGATGATTCTCTTTAGTTTTCAAATTCTGTAACAATTTTTACCTCTGGTACCTGAGTATTGCAATGGCAAATGAACATTTTCTGTAAGAATTGTCTGAAGAAACAGAAAGGGCATCAACAAGATTCTGTAAATGTGACACACATTTTTGTATTAAACATTTTAGTGTAAGTAATATTTTGTTGTGTGCGTGCTGTCATTAATTCAAAAGCTAGAGTGTAGTCAACCTTATTATTATCTTGATAGAGGTTACACATTTTAACATACATGTATCCAATTGTTCTTAAAGGTGTAGGTTCCGATCACATTCGCACCCCCCCCCCCCCCCCCCCACCCCCCTGGGCTCAACCGGAAGTAGTAATTTTTGATACCATATCAAAGCCCATATTTTTCTGATTCCAAATCCAAAATTTCACCTCCAAATTCTTTATACTTTCAGAGTTATAGCATAAAACGTAAAATTATAGGTATACCTATTTTCTATTTCTTTTGTATTTTCATAACAGCCTCATCCCCAGGGTTACATCTTTCTTTTGCCTCTCAGGAGAAAACAAGAAGCAAGTTGAGGTTAAAATTTGACAATATGCATTTCAGAGGTCAAGGTCAATCAGTTAAAAGTAAATTACACACATGCTAAGATACATGTAGGAACCTACACCTTTAAATACGCTACATTGTATGGTAACTGAAGTAAGCATTATATCAAATGCTTGCGCAATAATTTTGGTAAACAAGTCTTTAGGGGCGTTGGAGGATGGCTAAACTATTGTAGCTTAGTATTCAAGTAAAGTGACTGCTTTCTATTTCAAATCCACAAGATATCAGTCCAAACCAAACACTTAATCAAGCATTACGCTGTATCAAGCTGTATTGCTTGATGCAGTCATGTCTATCCCCCGGGGGGGAGGGGGGTACTCAATTTTGGTTTTGGTAGGGGTGTGCTGCTGGGAAATTTTAAGTACCACCCATGTATATACCAATTTTTAAGAAAAAGGGACCCATCCACATACCAAATTCTTAAAATTTTGAGTCGAGTTTATACAAAAATTGAAATTTTCCCCGAAAAATTACGCTAATTTGGCGGGAATTTCCCAATTTTTGTTTGAAATTTAGAAAAAATCCAAAATTTGTGCCTTTTTGGCGCACATTTTAGAAAATTTTGAAGAATTGACCCATCAAAATACCACATTTTGCAAAAAAAAAGGACCCATTGGCATACCAGACAGCCTGATTTTGCTACCCAAGTTTGCGGCACATCCCCGTAATCACTTTTGTACTAAGAACCTCCCCCCCCCCGTGTCTATCGCTCAATGCATCTGTAATGTATATGGCTCTAAAATTGTTAACCTTTCCTGCTCAAAATTGATATCTACATGTATAACACAAATTTCTGCACCAATTTTTTAATTTATCGTTACATTTATAAGCAGCATTTATAAAATTGGGACCAATTTCCATCAGTGCCAATGAATTCAATGATCAACTTCTTTCCAAAATACATTGTGTAGTAAGAAGTGCACTTTGACCCATTGGTGCAGACCCCGGGGTGCTGACAAGCTATTGATTTTGTGAAGAAAGGTTTACATCTACACTTATGCATAGCTACATCAAAGGGTGGGCATAGCATTAGCTGCATCAAGCTACAGCGGAACCTCGTTAACAAAAAATCACTGGGGCCAAGAGTGTAGTTGGGTATCAGGATTTTGTGTTATCCAACTGACTTTACATACGAAAACAATACTTGGTACCCAACAAACATTTTGTGTCATCAGGGTTTTGATTTTGTGTTAACGATGTTCTACTATATGTAGCGTCATACTGCATTCACGACTTTCTATTGAGTATTTGGTTTGGACTGGCTATACATGTACATTGAAACCTCGATAACACAAAATTACTGGGCCCAAGATTTAGGTTTGTGTTATCTAACCCATGTCAATCAACGTCATGGGACTCCCAAAAATCATTTTGTGCTATCAGGGTGCTTGTGTTAACGATGTTCCACTGTACAGGCGCGTATCTTGGGGGCCATATCGGCACATGCCCACCGGGGTCATTAAGAGGGGCGCCAAAAAAGGGAAAGGAAAAAGGAGAGGGGAAAGAAGAGAAAAAGAAAGAAGGGGAGGGAAAAAGAGGGGCGCAAAAAAAAAGGAAGTAAAGAGAGAAAAAGAAAGAAAAGAGGGGCGCAAAAAAGAGAAAGAAAGAAAAAAGGGAGGGAGGGGCGAAAAAAAGAGAAAAGAAAGAAAGAGGGAGAAAGAAATGAGGAGGGGCGCAAAGGAAAAAAGAAAGAGTGAGGGCAGAAAAAGATGGAAGAAAGGAAAAAGGGAGGGGCGCAAAAAGAAAGGAAAAGAGGGGCGCAAAAAAGGAAAGAAAGAGGGAGGGGTG
This sequence comes from Ophiothrix spiculata, assembly GCA_000969725.1. Taxonomy (NCBI): domain Eukaryota; kingdom Metazoa; phylum Echinodermata; class Ophiuroidea; order Amphilepidida; family Ophiotrichidae; genus Ophiothrix; species Ophiothrix spiculata. The sequence goes on along the minus strand of JXSR01S014836.1, from coordinate 136,983 downwards.
CAAAAAGAAAGGAGAGAGAAAAGAAAGAGGGAGGGTGCAGAAGGGAAAGAGTAGAGAAAGAGGGAGGGGCGCAAAAAGGAAAGAGGGAGGGCGCAAAAAAGGAAGGAAAAAATGAAAAGAGAAGAAAGGAGGAGGGCGCAAAAAAAAGAAGAAAGAAACGAAGCGAGAGGGTAGAGAAAGAGGGAGGGGCGCAAAAGAAAAAGAAAGGACAGAGACGAGAAAGAGGGAGGGGCGCATAAAGGGAAGGAAAGCAGGAAGGTAGAAAGGAGAAGAAGGGAGGGGCGCAAAAAGGAGAGAAGGGTGCAAAAAGGAAAGAAAAATAAAGGAGGGGTTGCAAATAAGGAAAGAAAATGAAAGCGGAAAGAATGAAAAGATAAAAGAAACAGGGATAGGCGGAAAAAGGAAAGAAAAAGGGGAAGGGGAAAGAAAGGAAAGAAAAATTGGAAAGGCAGAAGAAAGGAGGGGCGAAAAAAGGAAGGAAAGAGGGCAGAAAGGAAAGAAAAGGAGGGAGGGCGCAAAAAGGAAAAGGAATAAAAAAAGGGAGAGAAGGAGAGGCGCAAAAAGGACAGAAAAGAGAGAATCAAAAAAGAAGAAGAAAATTTTCTATCTTCTGAGGGGGCACATCCCCCTCAGACACCCCCTACATATTGTTAGTCGATTGAAAAAAGGGCCAAATTGAAGTATGAATTAGACACAAATATATCATAACAAATTGCGTGATTTGCACTTTGAAATTTCAAAATTTTCTATCTTCTGAGGGGCACATCCCCCTCAGACACCCCTACATAATGTTTGTCGATTTAAAAAAGTGCCAACTTGTAGTATGAATTAAACAAAAATATATATAACAAATGGCGTGATTTGCACTTTGAAATTTCCAAATTTTCTATCTTCTGAGGGGGCACATCCCCCTCAGACACCCCCTACATATTGTTAGTCGATTGAAAAAAGGGCCAAATTGAAGTGTGAATTAGACACAAATATATCATAACAAATTGCGTGATTTGTACTTTGAAATTTCAAAATTTTCTATCTTCTGAGGGGCACATCCCCCTCAGAAACCCCCTACATATTGTTTGTCGATTGAAAAAAGTGCCAAATTGAAATTTGAATTAATTAGACACAAAGATCATGTATGCACCAAATGGCGATATTTGCACTTTGAAATTTCAAAATTCTGAGGGGCACATATATATATTGTCGATTGAAAAAAGTTACAACTTGAAGTATGAATTAGACAAAAAAATATGCACAAAATGGTGTGATTTGCACTTTGAAATTTCAAATTTTTCTATCTTCTGAGGGGGCTCATCCCCCTCAGACACCCCGTATATATGTATACATATTGTTAGTCGATTGAAAAAAGGGCCAAATTGAAGTGTGAATTAGACACAAATATATCATAACAAATTGCGTGATTTGTACTTTGAAATTTCAAAATTTTCTATCTTCTGAGGGGGCACATCCCCCTCAGACACCCCCTACATATTGTTAGTCGATTGAAAAAAGTGCCAAATTGAGTATGAATTAGAAAAAAATATATGCACAAAATTACACCGCCCTGGAAGGTTAATAACTAGAAACGTTTTTCGCGGCGTTTAATTCTATACTTTAGGCAATTTTTGTCATGTTGAAGCTACTTCCGGTTTCAGTTCCGGAAAATACCGACTGATGCATTTTTCATGTTTTATTTTTTCACGAACAAACTAAATCAGTACATGCTGAAAAAATGACTGAATTATGTTTGTAGAACTTTATACTAAATAATTCACTGACAAGAAGCTGAAAAGATAATGTCACTTGACAAAGATTAGATTTTATTTCCATTCACTTTACTTCAATCTTTTCGCCATTTTCTAAGTTCTCTATGGCAAATTTAACCAAATAAATGTCAAAATCGGTTCTGTGCAACATTTTATTTATGAAGAAAATGTTTAGAATACGATGTCTATTTTCAAATGAAACCTTTAATTTAATGTTGCGCAGACTGAAATTTGAGAAATATTCACATTTTCCCCCTGTATTTTTCGTCTAGTTAATCAGTGTATAGCAATCAGTGGCGTAGCAAGGAGATCGGGGGCCCATGGACAAGAATCAGTGCGGGGGCCCCCTGATATTTATTACCAAAATAAGTTTTCAATGTTTGAAATTTCAAACTGAAAATCACGCCATTTGGTGCATATGTTTTTGTCTAATTGATGCTTAAAGTTCGCACTTTTTTTTTTATCCATATCTGAGCAGTTTAGTTCAGAGAATTGCATCATCAATGGACAAATGATATATACAGAGATTGTGGGTTCGAGCCCCGGGCCGGGCGGTTTTCGTTTCCTTGAGCAAGAAACTTTACTCTACTTGCTCCGTGGTCGGACAGTCACGTAAAGCCGTGGGTCCCCGGTACGAATAGACTCCTTCATGGGGTATGCATGTTATGCAAGTACCTGTATGATTGATTGATTGATTGATTGATATACGGGGTGTCGCAGTCTTTGGGGGATGTGCCCCCTGAGGAGATAGAATTTTTTTGAAATTTCAAAGTGCAAATCACGCCATTTGGTGCATATGTTTTTGTCTAATTGATGCTTAAAGTTCGCACTTTTTTTTTTATCCATATCTGAGCAGTTTAGTTCAGTGAATTTCATTTAGCAATCGACAAATGATATAGGGGTGTCTGAGGGGGATGTGCTCCCTCAAGAGATAGAAAATTTTGAAAAAGTGCAAATTACGCCATTTGGTACATATATTATCGTCTAATTCATGTTCAAGTTGGCACTTTTTCTATTCCAATCAGCAGGGCAAAGTACTTTAATATGAGCCTATCAAACGACAAACAATACTCTCTAAATGTAAAAAGCTAAGAGTGATAAAAAACGAGTGAATGCCAATTCACTCGAAAAAGAGTGAAAACCACTCAAAAACAGCTGTATGCGGTAGTCAATCCACTCGAAAAAGAGAGAAGTGACTGAACTTTCACTCCAAAAAGAGTGAAAATAGAGTGAGAGTGAACACTATTCGAAAATGTATTGTCCTCCATTTAACTCTATAAAGAGTGGACATTCACTCGCTGAGAATGAAACGTCACTCCATTTCGAGTGAATATTCCACAATTTTACTCGTTCTACTAAATACACTCGAAAAGGAGTGACGTTCACTCTCAGCGAGTGAATGTCCACTCTTTAAAGAGTTAAATGGAGACAATACATTTTCGAGTGGTGTTCACTCTCACTCTATTTACACTCTTTTTGGAGTGAAAGTTTAGTCATTTCTCTCTTTTTCGAGTGGATTGACTATTATAGTCAATAGCTCAGCTGTTTTTGAGTGGTTTTCACTCTTTTTCGAGTGAATTGGCATTCACTCGTTTTTTCACTCTTTTTACATTTAGAGAGTATGTAGTTGGTGTCTGAGGGGGATATGCCCCCTCAGGAGATAGAACATTTTAAAATCATAAAGCGCAAATCGGATTTTGTTTAAATGATGCTTCACGTTGGCACTTTTTTTCTGTATAGGCCTATAATAATCTGGGCGGTACTTCTGAGCTTATTTCATTTAGCAATTGACAAACAATATACCGTATATAGGGGTGTCTGAGAGGATGCCCACCCCGGGGGCACCCGACTTTGGTTTTGGTAGGGGTGTGCGGCCCCGATATCTGAAATCCTAGTCTGGAAGATTGACTCTGAAAAGGGGTCTAGAGAACTGAAGGGACCAAAAAATGACCCTTCAGAACTAGTTTTTTGGGCAAAATTTGGGCTCTGGAAGCAACAATTTTCGAAACTTTGCTTGAAATGGGCTCTTGGGAACTAAATTTCAAAAAAAAGAGCCTAGGGAACTGAATTTTTTTGAAAATAAGGCTTGCGAACTAAAGGTCGGCCTTGAAATTGGGGTCTAGTGAGCGGCAGACAAGGCGCGAAAAGGGGGTCTTGAGGGCCGCACATACCCGTATCACCTTTCTATGTCAGTGCCCCCCCCCCGGCCTTCCACTATTAACATTTCCCGGGATACCCATCCTTAGGGGATAGAAAATCACGTAATTTGGGGGCCCCACACATATGACTAGTCATCGTTCATGATTTCTACAATGTCAATAACTCACTTTTCCCTGGGGTCCGACATCTCTCCAATAATACAGGCGGGCCTCATGATGGACCCTAAGGGGCCTTTATCAATTCTATGCATGTGCTTTTTGAATTAGGTCACCTTTTCCATAACTATACAGATGGTAGTTGCGCTTCTTTGGGTTAAAAAAAAAATGAGATCGACCGCGTCGTTTTTGAGCTAATTACCACAAAGACAAATTGAGGTACATTTTGTCAACATGAAACTGACAGATATCAAAAAAAGTTAAAACAATACAACCTATTTTCGATCATTAGTTTCCCATTGAAATTGAGCTTATATTTAATCTCAAATGCATTATTTAGGGATGTCATAAATAAAAGTACTAATAAATTACCGGTAATTTTGTCTTTATTTTAATGCCCTCAGTCTACATGAGCATAAAAATGTACGTCGACGAAAGAGTGGCGTACTATAAAAATGTATTACAGTAATGAATACAATATAGCTGTACGCCAACGTATACTTTGACGTATAGAAAAACACTTTTAAACGCCCGTTTTGGCAGTATATAAAACCCCTGTAGTGGGGGATCGTTAGAAAATTGTCTGATAAAAAAATGACTTCCCATAAGATTGGAGGATTCACAATATTGGACACTAGAAAGGAGGAGGAGTAAACAAGTTTCAAATCGATGTTGAGAGGCTGAAGTAAAGGTTTAAACATAGTTCATTTTTTGTTTTCCTGTATTAAATTCCTTGAACTTATGATAATTTCTACAGCTTTTCTTTTTACGGTATGCCTTGAAATTTCATGTCACTTTTCTCGACGATCAAGGGAAAAGGTCCAATTTTTCGATTAATATTTGCTGCGCAGCCGGAAACCGAAGCTTGAGCACAATCCTCTCTCAACTTCTTGACAAAAATGAAGAAAAATTTCAAAGTGATAAAGAAATTTTATCACTAAATTTCTTCCCAGTACACCAGGGGTATTCTAGAAGCACCATCAGGTTTAGGACATATGCCCCACAAGCAAACAGTTCCATGTTAGTCATAATTATGCCCTCTAACATGAGCATAAAAATGTACGTCGTCGTATAGAGTGGCGTACTATAAAAATGCGTTTACGGTAGTGAATAAAAAAGGCAGACAATTGTCCACCTTTTATGTATTCCCGTGACTGTGATATTGAATATACTATACGCCAACGTATACTTAGACGTATAAAACAACCAAAAACGGCCCAAGTACGAATTTGCAAACGGCGAATCACTCTGGCGGAGTAATGTCTGGCTATTTATCAAATCAAATGTCAGAAAATGAAAGAACACACACAAATTTAACGATGTAATATGAAATCTTCATATTATATTACACATTATAGGCTCGATTTTAAGCTTTTTAAAGTAAGTTCTCTGGATGCCCCACAAGCAAATAATTCCCATTTTAATCATGACTTGGTTCCCGGTAGGGTGTTGCACCATAAAGGCAAATATGCTCTTTACATTTTGTCAACATGAAACTGACAGATATCAAAAAAACTAAAACAAGATAACCTACTTTCGATCATGAGTTTCCCATTGAAGCTGAGCTCATATTTAATCTCAAATGCATTATTAAGGAATGTCATAAATAAATTACCGGTATCTAATAGTGTCTTCAGGCGCGTATCTTGGGGGGGCCTTACCGGCACGTGCCCCCCGGGTCACAAAGGGGCGCAAAAAAGGGAAAAGAAAAAAAGAGAAAGAAAGGAAAAGAGGGAAGAAGAAAAAGAAAGAAAAAAGGGAGGGAGGGGCGAAAAAAAGAGAGAAACATGGGGAAAGAAGGGGGAAGAAAGGGGGGGCGCAAAGGGAAAAAAGAAGAGAGAAAAGAAAAAGTGAGGGCGCAAAAAGGACAGAAAAAGAAGGAAAGAGGGAAGAAAGGAAAGAGAAAAGAAAGAGGGAGGGGCACAAAAAAGAAAAGAAAAGGAAAGCGGGAAAGGAGGGGCGCAAAAACGGAAGAAAAATTTTAAAAAAGAAGAAAGGAGGAGGGGCGCAAGAAAGAAAAGCAAAAGGCAGAGGAAATGAAGAGAAAGAGGGAGGGGTGCAAAAAAAAGGAAAGAAAAAAGAAAGAGGGAGGGCGCAAAAAGGAAAGAAAAAGAAAGGAAAGAGAAAAGAAAGGGAAGGGCGCAAAAAGAAAGAAAAAGAAAGAGAAGAGAAAGAGGAAGGGGCGCAAAAAGAAAGGAAAGAAAAAAGAAAGAGGGAGGGGCGCAAGGAAGAAAAGAAAAAGAAAGAGGAAAGAGAAGAGAAAGAGGGAAGGGCGCAAAAAGAAAGGAAAGAAAGAAAGAGGGAGGGGCGCAAAAAGGAAAGTAAAAGAAAGAGAAGAGAAAGAGGGGCAGAAAAGAAAGAGAAAAGAAGGAGGGAGGGACGCAAAATGGAAAGGAAAAAAAGAGGGAAGGGTGCAAAAATGAAAGAAAAATGAAGACAGAAGAAAGGGGGCGCAAATAAGGAAAGAAAAAGAAAGGAGAAAGAAGGAAAAGATAAAAGAAAGAGAGAGGGGCGCAAAAAGGAAAGAGGAAAGGAAAGGGTAAAGAAAGGAAAGAAAAAATGAAAAGACAGAAAGATAGGAGAATGGACGTGGGGCGCATAAAAGGGAAAGGGAAAGAAGGGAAAGAGTTGAGAAATATGGAGGGCGCAAAAGGTATAGAAAGGAAAAGAAGGAGGGCGCAAGAAAAAAAAATCAATTTTCTATCTTCTGAGGGGGCACATCACCCTCAGACACCCCTACATATGGCTTGTCGATTGAAAAAATGGACAACTTGTAGTATGAATTAGACAAAAAATATGCATCAGATGGCGTGATTTGCACTTTGAAATTTCAAAATTTTCTATCTTCTGAGGGGGAACATCCCGGCTCAAACACCTCCTACATATTGTTTGTCGATTGAAAAAAGTGACAACTTGAAGTATCTATTAGACAAAAATATATGCACCAGATGGCGTGATTTGCACTTTGAAATTTCAAAATTTTCTATCAGACACCCCCTACATATTGTTTTGTCGATTGTTAAAGTGACAACTTGAAGTAAGAATATCAGCCAAAGTAGGCCCCTATATGCACCAAATGGTGTGATTTGCACTTCCAAATTTCAACATTTTCTATAGACACCCCCTACATATTGTTTGTCGATTCAAAAAAGTGACAACTTGAAGTATTAGACAAAAATATATGCACCAGATGGCGTGATTTGCACTTTG
>JXSR01S014836.1:41735-52011 GCA_000969725.1 Ophiothrix spiculata | reverse complement strand
AAAATCGTAATTATTTCAGTATTATCTTAGCAGTTTTGATTTAAATAACAACAGGAGTATATGTAGTAAATAATGGAGTATATTTCGAAGTATTATAGAAGGTCGGCGCAAAGAAAGATTTGCTGTATTTACGGTGTTAAATCTGCCATGAATAAATCCAAATCGGAACTCGCGAAAACTTGGAGGAAATCAAAAGCTTACAGTAAGGATTTCGGGGTATGTTTTGGAGCAGCTGCTCAGGAAAGAGAAGGAGATATATGCCAGAAATGTGTCAACATTGTTAATGTCCGTTATCGTAAGAGCAAAAGTCTGAACTTCCATCATGTGTTGGACAGTAAATTTATATGAGGATTTGCCTGGCAGCAAATCTGATCCGTTTTATCTGATGAAGTGAGGTTGGGTAATCTAAGGGGTTCTTGTGTCTCATATTTTGGTATGTCACTAGTATAATTTACATGTTTTTCGTGTCATTTATTTAATAGAAACTTGAAAAAAAAAAAAAATAATGAAAATGCGTTTCAATGCTCTTTGGGGGATACTGCAACTAAAATGTGAATGGAATTCCCTCACAAATCACTTTTGTTGTTTACATTTTCAGGATGGGAAATGGTGGCATTTCTCCAATTGCCAGGCTTGCAAGGAGCAATGCGAGGCGGTGGTTAGACAGTCGTCGTTACCACCATTGTGTCCAGATGTCATGTACACTGTGCCATCAAACTGGCTATTCTTCTCTACTTATGACTTGTTTTATGTGGTAGACATTGAATTGTACCATTGTCACGCGTCAACTGCACCTTAGTTACTCTGCCCAAGAAAGCACGGGCTTCCAATTTTACAATACAAGATGCTCAGACATTGGCAAAGACTGCATGATAATTAGTAAGGCTGGCCGGTTCATCTTGCATTTGAAGTCCTTCGCCGACCACCGACTTACACCCTAGTTCGACCATTTGCATCTTCTGATAGAGCTTGTTTATAGAATACCATGAACTTTAATCACAGTTTGGTCATGCCCAATCTTTAATCACGGTTACTTCACAACGACTCGATAATGGTGAATTATCTCATAACTTAAGTGTTGATCACATTAACATGTGCCTGATAAGGAGCTCCTACTTATAGCAATGTGGGGCATTTTGGGCCCACCTGATTCAGTGGTAACCTCAGTGGGGCCACTAAACGTGACCGTTCACTCATAGTTGTTCATTATAAGTTATAAACCGAATTTGAGAAAAGTCATGCCTTGAATGTTCTAGTGTTTTAACTACCCACAAGTCATAGTCCCATCACCCTCAGAGCTCATTCTCTCAGTTTTGTTAATGATATTGAGCTGGCTCTTGAGTTAAAGAAGCCCTGTTCGACTGGTCAGCATTTCTTATGCTTTCTGAAATTCTGAGATTTGGGTACCAAATTATTCCTCATATTTTTCTCACCACCCAGGTGAAATTTTACGGCTGAAATATGTTGTCCTTCAGAGATTTAAGTGAAAATGCGTATGATTAATAGTAGAATGGAAACCATAATATTACCTTGGAAATCCGAGTTCATTTAAATAAGGACTGGTTAGAGAATTTGGAAAGATTTAAAATACATGTGATGAAATTAAAATAATTTCAATAGGGCCTCTTGATTTCCTTGCTTGTTCTTTGTTCCTCATTGAATTTTGATAGTAATTACCTTTTAAGATAAAACGTGAATCATGATTTAAATTTAAATGACATCATGTATTGTCATTTTAGCAATATATTTGATTGTGGTAAATGGGAAAAGGGGACTGATTGGGAGCACGTTCATGAAGCCTGGGGGATTACTGAATAAAATTAAATCACTAAATGTCCTTGCAGATTTTCCAGAGCTCTCTGAAGCATGTGCATAGATGATGTTTCTATCTCCAACAATCCATTGAAGTAGCAAAACTCCAACAATACATTGATGTAGCTGACCTTCAACAATTCATTGATATTGAGACATGGTTTGAGGTGGATAATCATGAAAAATCAATTGATTTAGAGGACTAAATACATGGTGGAGAACCTTTAGCACAGTTAACTCCACACAAGGAGAAAACAATTTATACAGGACTATGTTGTACCATCTAACAAATTGTAGATTTATACACAGACTGATGTTGTCAGGACAACTGTATTGGATTTGTCTCCAAATGAAATTTGTGAAAGCGAAGCAAAATACCTTGAAATAGGAGACAGAACACAAAATCAAGAACAGTTCATGTTAGACAAATTACTTGACCAAAGCAATGTGAATGTCGTACCATCCAACAAATTGTAGATTAATACAAAGAGGGATGTTGTCAGGACAACTGTATTTTGGATTTATCTCCGAATGAAATTAGAGAAAAAGCGAAGTAAAATACCTTGAAATAGGAGACAGAACACAAAATCAAGAACAGTTCATCTTAGACAAATTACTTGACCAAAGCGATGTGAATGTCATACATTCCAACAAATTGTAGATTAATACGCAGCTAGGATGTTGTCAGGACAACTGTATTTTGGATTTATCTCCAAATGAAATTAGTGAAAGCGAAGTAAAATACCTTGAAATAGGAGACAGAACACAAAATCAAGAACAGTTCATCTTAGACGAATTACTTGACCAAAGCAATGACGTGAAAACAGCAGATCATGCATGCTTCCTTCACAACATTTTGAAAAAAAGTACCCCCCCCCCCCTCACCTAGTTTCAAAATGACCGCAAAGTATGTACAAGAGATTACATAAATGCCTGGGGGCCGTCTGCTTTTGCGTTTTTATGAAGCGTGGAAAAAACCTTAGGGGAACAACCATCCCCCCTTCGGAGAATAAGGGTTGATGCTGAATTTCAAAATTATGTTTTAATGACATCATGTAGTGTCATTTTATTAATATCATTGATTGTGGATTACTGAATAAAATTAAATCACTAAATGTTCTTGCAGATTTTTCTCATTTTACACTGGATGGACAACAGATCTACGACAGGACTACACCCCTGATCATAGCAATATAGCCTACACCATGCACTTTATATGATTTCAACAGAAGTGTCACTGTTACCACTTTTAGTTCTAAATAGAACCAAGGATTATCTTTACCAAGACTCAATAAGTTAGCTATAAAGGATTATCTTTACCAAGACTCGGTAAGTTTCCAAGAATCACCTATCTACAGGTACCGTATGTAGTATACCACATATAACCTACATACACTTGATATACACACTAGAGTCTGCCCACACCCCGGGGCCCACACCCATTGGAGTGATATGTGTCTATCTTATGCACACCAACTATCCCTAATTTGCATACTGCCTTGAGAATTTCATGGTTCCAACAGATGATTTTAAGGATTGAAGACATTAGATACGCCTGGATGCACCATTACATTGACAGTCTTGACAGAGGATTAAGATTAACGCTGATTTATCTTACCCTTATCTTGGACAGAACTTGCCAATTCTGTTATTATCTTGAATGCTTGGTTTGACCCCACCAGGAAATAACAAATTGGATTGCTGATTTTTATAACTGGAACTGAACAGTTGCAAGTCAAGTAACCTTGCTCTCCTATTCAATACCATAGGAGGCAAGAAAATACTCCTTAGCTAAAGGAGATGGAAGGAGAAATCTTTGGTAAAGGTCATTGAGGAAAATACCCAAGTTGGTTTCATCAAGGAATACCATCTTGCTGAAGGTCATTTTCAGCTCACATGCAAGAAAATAACTCCTTACCTATAGGAGATGGAGGAGAAGAAATCTTTGGGGAAGGTCATAGAGGATAAAACCCAAGTTGGTTTCATCAAGGAATACCATCTTGCTGAAGGTCATTTTCAGCTCACAGGCAAGAAAAGAACTCCTTACCTACAGGAGATGGAGGAGAAATCTTTGGGGAAGGTCATAAAGGATAAAACCCAAGTTGGTTTCATCAAGGAATACCATCTTGCTGAAGCTCAACTAAGGGCATATGCCAAGAAAATACTGTTGCATAGTCAATGACCTTAAAAGAAAGGGAAAAAATCTGTCCAAAATACAGCAGTGGTCCAGAGTGGAAGAAATAAGACTGCTTTGAGTTATTCGAAAGACGTGAAAGCTGCAAATAGCTAATCATGTACAGAGTATAATGGCTAAAGTTCCTGCATGTAAAAATAAATTGCAGAACACGGTAACCCCAATTGATAATACAGGATTAAGTTGTGGGATATATGTCCAGCTGCCCCAGACCTATTACAACTACGTGTCACAGTAACCCCAACTGATAATACAGGATTAAGTCGTGGGATATATGTCCAGCTGCCCCAGACCTATTACAACTATGTGTCAACATCTGCAAACACCATGAACACTTCCAAGTCAAAAGTAGATTGTGTTCCTTTCCAAAACAAGACACAGTATGTACATTAAAGGTAGGTGTTCCGATCATTTTGAAAAAAATAGATTTCAATCAAACTTACGTATATCATAAATGATATGTCTCTAAAGTAATCCAGGTCATAAAAACTGAAAAATATCCAGCCTAATTAGAGTAATTAGCGGTAAATCTTTATTTGGAGCCCGCCCGCTATCACTTAGAATTTGGCAGTCTGAGAAGGTCTGAGTTGACCTTTGACCGTCGCAAGATTTCCCGGATAAGAAAAATTTGGGATTGATCAAAAGGGTTGATATTTCTCGCCATTTCCATTATGTTTTTAAAAGAAAAGGACATCAAATGAAAATTAATAATAAATTATAGTTAAAAATACTTTGAGACGTGAAATACGTAAAGAAAAGTTAAACGTTTAGTGAAATTTTACAAGTAGCTAGAAATACACCATTTCGCTATCGGAACGATCAGCTGTTTTCGTATATAAGTAAATCGCAATTTCTGACTGTCAAACTTGATATTTACGGAGAAAAACAATGCCTAAACGAGTGCTTTTTCCCGATGAAGGCCCTGCAGAATCTACCACAACGGGAACGTCAGAGTCTGACAGCACTAACAAAGCCACCGGATCTTCCAGACGAGGGGTAAATATAGCCAATGATAGCATATGGAAAATGTTTTTGTTTACCACGTTGCAGAATAGCAAAGTGATTTTTCCCATTTTTGGTTGATCTTTTTTTTGAAATATGGATTATTTAGGAAGGCATCCAAACAGAAGAGGCAACGAGTCCGTAAAGCTGAAACACACAAAAAAAAGCAAACGGGTGAGTGAAAGTATGTGAAAAATAATGACAGCCATAATGACAAGGAGGGTGACAAGGAAGAAAGTGCTGGGGAAGAAACTCGGAAAGAAACGTCATCAAGACACCATTTGTCATCTTAGATATCTGTCTCGACTTAAAAGATTTAACACAGCACCTAGTACATACCCATAAGCTGCCCAAAAAGTACTTGCACTGTAAGCACCCCAATTGCAGCTACAGGACTGAAAAAGACTACTTAATGACAAACCATAGGTCCAAAGCACACCCATCAAAACTGTTTGTAACTGACCAGCGCAGGGTCATTAACAGCGGAAAATATGTAAAAGAATCCTGTACTTTCACAACGACAATGAAGGTCGCCTTCAATAAGGCATGCCAAATTTGAGTAGTAGTCTATTAGGTAATATTATTACCGATTTGTTTTTGTCACATTCGCATGCAATCCATCATGGCCTGAAATCAAGAATTCTCTCTTCAGCGGTGAATAGTCCGATAACAGACCTGATTTGTATGTGTTTCATATTAAGCTGAAAGAGCTTTTGCACTAACAACTGAAAAATATGTCCTAGGAAAAGTGACAGCCATGAAAGAGGATCAGAAAAGAGGTCTGGCTCATTGCCACATCCTGCTCACCCTGCATGAATCTGACAAACCCGAGAACCAGACCACATCAACAAAATTGTATCAGCTGAGATCCCTGATCAAGCAAAAAACAAAAAATTATGGGATATTATCACCAGCAACAATATCCATGGGCCATGTGGGTCCATCAATCCAAAAGTCCTTGCATGGGATGTGACGAACCAACCTAGACATACTAGAAAGCTTTCCCAAAGATGTTTGCCAAACACATATCCGACATACTACCAAAGATTACTAGATGCTGGCGACAACCCATTCTTAAGCCTAAAGTACATTGCCCACATCAATGGATAATCACGTTAAGAAAATCTGCCAGTCATCATTTTTCCAAAATTTGAAATCTTAGTTCCAAGCAAAAGAAAACTTTTGACCAAAGATACAGCAGAAATACTATTGCATGCATTCATTACATCTCGCAGGGTTACTTAAAATCTTGGCACGATGCTGATGAGGAATTATATCCACTCGCTTCGTACCACTGAGGAGTGTTACGACTCGTTTCTGAGAACTCCTGTCATCGATGCAGACATCGTGTCTCGTCTTCCCTCTGCTGGCCAAGGGATTCTACCACAGTACTCGCCGTTCTGGGAGGAGCAATTGCGACTCCTGGATAGATGCTTCCACATGAGAAAGATACAACTGTACTTTGGAAGCCTCTATGCCCCAGACACCCAACCGGACTCCCATCTTATCCCTGTGACGGAAAAGAAGTGATGCTTTGTGAGGACACAATAAGTGAGAGCTTGAAACCACAATTCAACACAGATGAGCCGGGTTTGGTAACTATGCAAAGAGAATGTGAATTGAATGTCTTGTTATTTTGGTTTTGGATATTTCAGATATGCCAGTCGCTCAATAAGAGGCGTTACATCATTGGGGTTTTACAATGATGAGTTTATCTTGTCAGCTAATGTTCATCTTTCATTTCATTCTGGTAATAATCGTTCATGGTAACTTGACGTGTTCTTTATACGAGATCAAAGAGAAAGATACGTTCTTCAGAGCGCTATTATATTATAGTTATCTGAATAATCTATGAAGTTATGGCCGCCGTGTGAGCAGTCACATAATTTTTGTTGCTCCCGCACCACTTGTAAATAACCAAGTTTTCATAAATTTATGTGATGTTTAAAGCTCTTCATATGAATCTTTGATTTATATAACATTTTGATACAACATTTGGAGTGTTTCTTCATCGATTTGGTGAATTATTGTGAGAAATTAGTATGGGTCCATTGACCACAAGAAATAGCAAAAGCAAAACACGTGCAGCAGATGACGGACAACCACACATGACAGTACAACTGACTTTGAGAACTTTGTGAGGATTACTCTGACAGATATAAAAGACATACAGCTGCCTTAATCAACTGAAAAAATTGAAGGACTGGAAGCATCGTTAAATCATGAATCTCAAAGAATTACAGAAAACATTACCAAAACGGATTTATAAAAATATCCAAAAAACTGACGGAGATTGAAAGTACAGTTTCAACGACAGGAAATAAAACTGGACAAAATGATAGAATTGGACAACAAAATTGGAAGAGTTAATAATCACCATGAAAAAACCCTTTGGAACTACAAACAAGAGTGTACAGGCAGTATCTGGGCACATTTTGTACATTATCATGATATCTGAATAATCCCCTGCAGTATTGGATCAACATGAACTGTGAAGTGACTTAAATAGGATCATGAGACTTAGATTAGGCCCCTGCAGTATTGGATCAACATGAACTGTGAAGTGACTTAAATAGGATCATGAGACTTAGATTAGGCCCCTGCAGTATTGGATCAACATGAACTGTGAAGTGACATAAATAGGATCATGAAACTTAATCTTGCTGATCAATATTGCTTTTCTTTTCAACTCAATGGTAAAAATGGCCACAAGCGTTATATCAAACGAATGTCTATTGTTGATCAAACCAGTGACCGTACATTGAAGTTTAATGATGGGATAACAAATGATTTCCGGTTTGAGACCATCAAATGTTGGGAACAAAATCTCAGGGGGAAGCTGAAAAGGAAAAATGGCCACAAGCGTTATATCAAACGAATGTCTATTGTTGATCAAACCAGTGACCAGACATTGAAGTTTGATGGGATAACAAATGATTTCCGGTTTGAGACCGTCAAATGTTGGGAACAAAAGCTCAGGGGGAAGCTGAAAAGAAAAAATGGCCACAAGCATTATATCAAACTAGTGACCGGACATGGAAGTTTGATGTTGTCGTCGTCGTTGTCCTATGAGTCATGATTGACCCGTTGTGACCCTTTTGATGATGTTGTTCCAACTGTACCGATCTTGAGCATAGCGGTAGGCTGCATTGACAGATAGGCCAGTATATTCTCTAATGCCATCTATCCAGCAGGTTTTCTGACTGCCTCTTCTGCAATGTCCTTCCATCATTCCTTGAACAATTATTTTCTCTAGACAGTCGCCTTCCCTTCTTGAGATATGCCCAAAATATTGAAATTTGTTGCGAATTATTTTCTGACATAATGGGGTGTACTCTCCTACTTGGCATCTGACAAATTCATTTGTTTTATGCTCTCTCCAGGAAATTCTCAACATCTTTCTCCAACACCACATTTCGAATGCTTGGATTTTACTTTCGTCTGCTTTTCCAACTGCCCATGTCTCAGACCCATATGTTGCAATCGGGAAAACCAGGGAGCTCATTATGCTTTTCTTTGTTGTTATGGTGATTCCCCTGTCTTTCCAGATATCATCAAGTCCGATAGCAGCTGTCCTAGCCATTGCCAAACGTCTTCTAATTTCCTGTGAGCTGCCTCCTTCATCCACAATGACTGATCCAAGAAAGTTGAAAGTATTTACCACCTCTATATCCTCTCCATCTGCCTTCACTGGTTGGTTTGGACTGCCACCATAAATCATGACCTTTGTTTTCTTCACAAGTTTGATGATGGGATAACAAATGATTTCCGGTTTGAGACCGTCAAATGCTTGGAACAAAAGCTCAGGGGGAAGCTGAAAAGGAAAAATGGCCACAAGCGTTATATCAAACGAATGTCTATTGTCAATCATACCAGTGACTGGACATGGAAGTTTGATGGGATAACAAATGATTTCCGGTTTGAGACCGTCAAATGTTGGGAACAAAAGCTCAGGGGGAAGTTGAAAAGGAAAAATGGCCACAAGCGTTATATCAAACGAATGTCTATTGTCGATCAAACCAGTGACCGGACTTGGAAGTTTGATGATGGGGTAACAAATGATTTCCGGATTGAGACCGTCAAATGTTGGGAACAAAAGCTCAGGGGGAAGCTGAAAAGGGAAATTTACACCTGTTATTTGCTACCCATTGGCTGTTCATTTTTAGGGGTCACTTTGTACTTTATACTTGTACAAAAACCAACCATTTTACAGAGTAAACTTCGAAATCAGGTAAATTTGAACATCCGACAATAAGGGTACCATAAAGACAAGCTTGATCGCTGCTCTAGAGGAAAGAATGTTTTTCATAATTTGGGGTATAAAAACACAAATTTCTACAAAAAGGTAAAAATATCGATCATGCAGCAGATAGTACAATGGAAAATCCCATAAAAGGCAACTGACAGCTATTAACCATCCATTTCGACAGCCACAGTGATATTTAAAATTGCCTATAATACAAATATTTTATTTTTTCAACAGTCAGCCAAGTACTCAGAGACAGAGTCACAACGATGTGCAATAGCAGATTTCATGGCCCACAAAATAAATACTGTAAATCGCTACAAAGCCACCAAAAAGCCCGACAGGCAGTGCAAGCCTTCAAAGCCATGCAAAGTTTTCGGGAAAAGGAGAAGATAAGAAAGTTTTTTATAGGCTAATCGCCAAGAATAACCCAATTTATTTTATTTTTTCAACAGTCAGCCAAGTACTCAGAGACAGAGTCACACGTCGTGCAATAGCAGACTTCATGGCCCACAAAATAAACCTGCAAATCGCTACTACAAAGCCAACCAAAAAGCCTGACAGGCAGTGCAAGCCTTCAAAGCCATGCAGAGTTTTCAGGAAAAGGAGAAACCCACACTTACAGAATCTTCGGCAGAGCTCTACGATTCCTAATGGCATTGCTTGATATTGAAGAAAGAACCGCAGAAGATATAGAAGAGGATATTTTGGACAAAATCCCCATCAATGTCAAATTTTCACTTGGTTCAGGCAATTATGCTAACGTTGTATCCTACGTACGCATCTAAATGTCCTTAAAACCTCGAATCAAATACTTCATAAAACCTGGTATTCAAATACTTCGTAACTCTTCTAACACAGGATGATCTTACCCATCTCCTGTAAGCAATCCTGGTTTCCTTTTGAACTTCTTTCCTTAGGAGACACCCAAGAAACCCATAAAAAGAAAATCTGCCTCAGCGTGATTTCTAATACGATCCATAGTCAAGTAGAGGGTGGTATAATAACTATCTAATATGTCC
>JXSR01S014833.1:43928-57602 GCA_000969725.1 Ophiothrix spiculata | reverse complement strand
AATACATATTTCAATAGAAACAAGTTTCTTTTTTTTTCTTTTTTATAAAAGGAAAACTGTCTCTACACATTGTTGGTAGTTTTATCGTTTTCTGTCGATGGCGCGAAGAGAAAACGCATCCGATTGGAAAGTTTTGACCTTTAACCATCACTATCCCAGTGCGCCACAGATATCCCACTAATATTTTGCTTGAATTTGTTATTAGGCCTACTTGTTGAGTTCTCTCTAATGAATTCGTTTTTACATAGGGATCTTGATGGCGCATAGAGTTATGGCGCTCCGAAAACTGCACGAGGGCGCTCTTCGTCAATAGTTCAAGTAAGCGTAATACGATAAACGACATCCCAATTTCGTTTTTTTATATGAGTTATGTACCCAACTGGAGTTTTCAAAATATGTTTAACTTTGGTTGGGATGAGCATGGCGCACACTTTTACACTCACTTAAAATGTACATATTATTTTGGTGGTTGTTTTTACCCCCAATTTCATGTTTTTTTTCGGCTAAACCGAAAATGGCAACAACCAGTGTGTTCAGATATATTGTTATGTTATGATAGTGTATCACTGCATTTTTTTTAAATTGATCTGTTGACCCTGACCATGAATCACAACCCACCTGAAAGTGGTCCATTTTTACAGAGACAAACTGTTAAGTTATGTGAATCGTCGCTGTGTCAAAGTGCATGCTGTAATCTTTATTTCAACCCGCTCATGCATTTATTGATGGTTATTTTTATACTCACCAGTTTGATTTATTTCGATCACCGAGTTACGCTGTTTTAATATTTGCTCCAGTTTTGTAGTTTACAATCAAGAAAATACGAAATATGCGGATTGCTACTGTTACAGCCCAAAGGCAGTGACGCAGTAACTTTAAATACATATAGAGGTTTTAAACATTACATTTATTTTGAACCGAAGTAAATATGCTACATCAGTGTATACTCTTTAAGGGTTTCTTGATTTTTTAATCTAGTTTTTTGCAGTAGTTCAAAGAAGAAACCTGTCATATGTTGGCTTAGGTTGCACAATCATATCTGTTGTTTTCCTTGACATAAACTGGGTAACACAATGCTGCAAGAATCATTTTGGCAAAAAGTTCTTCCAATCAATAATTCGTTTTTAAAATTCATTGTTTTGTTTAAAATCACACCTTTCAGGTGTACTCCTAAAGATTGTAGTGCTGCATCTATAACCCGAGGGAAGCGTTTTAAAAGCAATCTAAGTTTAAACTGTGTATTGTCATTAGCCTAGTTTTAGGCTACAAATTAGAACGTTACGCACTTTTGGTAAACTCGGCAATATACACTGATCTTAACAACTAATATTACTAAAATTGTTAAAGTTATCAATAGAACTAAAAAATACATGGTACACATATCTTTAAGCATATTGGTTTGTATGTTAAATCACTTGAAGGAAATGTTTAAACACGGAATGTATGAAATGCTCTTTGGTTTGTTTTCAATAGCTTTAATTGTTAAAACATTAACATAAACGAAAGAAAGTGTGTGTGTCGTTCAAGACTAAACTGATTGTCGCTGTTTCAATGAATAATGTTCATTCAGTTTTGTATTTTTGACCAAAACTAGGGAGTTTTTGTGTGCATGATTGTATGCCTAAAGGTTATCACTGACTTCATATGAATGAATTTCCTGACTCCATTTTTTTTCAATTGGTTCTTTTATAGAATCACTCTTAAGTTTATGAAGGACCCGGTGTAATGAGACTGAGTGTCCTCCATAACCAGGAGGCCAGGTCTAATTGAACTACACGGAAAAAGTCGCAATCGATGATTTATTGATCGCACATGTACAAGTAACCGTTCTACACAATTTAATAGTAGCTAGGACATTTCAGTCACACGGACGCTGTATTTCATTACACCGGCATTGGAGACCCTTGTCAAATGCCTTGAGAAGCCGAGTAGTATCAAATCTGTCTCTAAGCCTTGATATAGGTTTTGAGCTATTTCGTTAACACTGGTGATTACGTTTGTAAGAATTTTTGAAGGATTCGAAGGTGGGGCTATGGATGATATGATCAAGAACCTTGAAACAGATGACAGTCTATGAAAGATTTAAAACGGAGGGACATTTAGGTCCGATTTACCAATATGTATCTACCTCACATTATTTTAGAAACCGGAAAATCTTACTATTTGGAATTGTTTTCCGGTCAGACAACGCTTACCGGTATGTCATGAAATTCCACGTAATATGAATTGGACATTTACAATGTTCCTGAGAACATGTTTGTAACAGCGCATTGAACGAATTAACATCGCCACAAACGTAATTATGAGATACTACCTGCTGACGTTGTAAATACTAGATTTTTCTTTGAATATTAAAAGTGACAGCTAAAATTGACGTAAAATAGGGGGGGGGGCACTCAAACTATCTTTAATGAACACAAAAGTTGAGTGTGCTTGAAATTCCCTTGGACAAGGAACTAACTGCTACTTGTCTCGTGGAAACCCGTACGAAACTCGGGGAGCTGATGGTGCATATGTGGGTTGATCACGGTTCAGCACCCCTAGAGGTTGTCGCAGAACCGGAAATGATGCTTGGTGTGGAATGGAGCTTACTTGGGCCACGGGGGTCAGCAAACACCTGTAAAGTGTGCAGAGGCCGAGTGGTATTACATATCTTGGGGGCATAGCCACTATAAATCCCCAGTATTTATTTATATAAAATTCAAATTTATTTGGAATTGTCGTTCATTTTTGTTCCCAGTAGATGCACTCTTATTTTTTTGTTACCCTGTTGAGAAAAAATTTACACAATGGTCACAGCTCATTGCTGAGTAAAATCTTACTCAATATTGAGTTAAATTTTGCGCGGTTGAGTCAATATTACTCAACTTTGAGCACATCTTACTCAATGTTGAGTAAAGTTTTCCCAACGTTGAATAGGATTTTACTCAACAAAATGAGCTGTGACTCAACAAAAGTAAAAAAAAAATAAGAGTGTGAAAACACTAGGTAACTTGAACTTGAAACCACGCGACTGTTTATTATTAAACCCTTTAAAATCTAAATTGCTTTCATAATTTTATAAACTTTACAAACTGAACTTGTTCTAGAAACAACAACTCGTTACGGTCAGATGATTGCCTTCCTTCGACCCGAAAAAAGTAGACAATTGTCCTTCAGGACATTCTTTTTGATTTTTTCTTGATGAAATTCAGTTTTTAAGAATTAATAAAAACACTTTAGATTTTACTATATATGTTATAAATGTATTTTATAATAAAAGAAGTGATTGCGTATAAACATGTGCTAAAATGTTATGTTCATCATCGTATTGAATAAAATCTCGCACTTTTACATAATTATAGCAAATGGATCATGATAAAAGCAAATAGTGATTAACGTACGTTGATACAAAATAATTAGGTTTGACTCTATCATTATCTTTCATCACCGCAATCGTGGTAGACATATATATGCATGTATGTGTCAAATCGTATTTACCGGTAGTATTGCAGTTTCAAATTATCAAATAGAACCTGAGAATAGTGAACATTCCACTTTTTTCGAATTATGAACAATAAAATTATGTTAGTTAATGTATGTTAATTATTTAAATATAAAGTAGATCCAACGGACAAGGTAACAAAACACATCAAGGATCAAACTTGATACAGAAGGTCACTTAGAGCATAATCAAATAACTAAAGAAAAACAAAGTAAGCCAACTTAATGTGGGGAGGATAACAACATAAGCCTAATGTGTACAGAAAATTTAAAAAAAAATATAAAAAAGAAGAAACAAATAAATAAAATATAATAATAATAACTTTGAAGGCCTAATATATGCACAAACAAAAGTATTATAAAACTCACCAAACAGCAATTAACAAGAAACGGATAATCCACAAATAGACGATAAATAGACGGACTTACGAGCTTTCGAATAGTAAATTCTTCTTCATCATGGTACACAGGAACACATAAACAAGAAGAATGAACAAATAAAACTACAAGAACATTATCAAAATAAATACTTAAATATGTAACTTATCTTACTGAATCCTGGCGCTAAATCAATTAATTAATGTTAATTAATTAGGTGTTAATATCAGCACGATATGTCGTTTGTTTGTTTGTCTGCCTGTCAGTATATTTAGTTTTTCTCCTTTAAAGATATTGTATATGCAAAGGACAAACTAGTTAATAGACCCTTTCAAAAACGTGCAAATGCAGGTTGATATGAAAACTTACACATGGCTATTCATCAATGAGTGAGGAACGTGATCTATGTATCAATAAACTCGAAAACAGTTTCTTATACACCTGTAAAATAAATAAATTCAAATACATCCGTTTAAACATACGACAGGTTGCGACTAAAACATGGTTTATCAACGTAAATACGAAAAGTAATTAGTTTTGACAATATTCTTATATTTCACCATTGCAGTAGTGGTAGACAGCAATGTGTTCAATCTAATTTAGCGGTAATAATGCAATGCTAGTAGGGCTAACGTATTAACAGTTGAAATCTAAATGACGGAAGAATGATTTACTAGTAATAAGCTGTTTCATCTTCTTAGTCCGTAGAGCAAAATAATCAATGTTCTTTAAAATATACTTATACAGTTTCTAAAAAGCTGCTGTGTTGCGTTACTGCAAGAAATGTTGAACATTTATGTTGCTAATTGATTTTGATCTCAACAAAACCAAATAGAAAATACATGCACGTGAATGATATGATACATAATTAAGACCACTTACATAATGTAATGTCTTACATATTGTATCTATATTAAATATATGTTCTTTCTAACTTGAGTAAAATGTATCGAGCAATAGACATGCTTGCATTTGCAATAAAATCTAGTGTAAAGGTCAATAAAAAATAAATGCAACGTACCTACTACGTTTCAAGTATGAGGAATACGCATCTACAGGAAAACCATTAATAGCATTGAAGTGGTTCGATACATAATTAGAAAACATCAAATTCAAATTCAAATGTACATTAGGGAGTAGATGATTTCATTCATCACATGCAGATAGTTATTATTACCATAAAGAATTATCAGTGTACAATTACCGGATATTCCCTGTTTGGTTTTAGTGTCCTACATCTAATGCTTTTCAATGAGAAAATTTAAGAAAGGAATACTTAGTCAAATATAAATGTAAGGCTGAAAGGAAATCGAACCTTCATTATATTATCAAACTTGAGTTTTGGCAGCAACTATATATTTCCAGAAATTGTACAAGTTATTATCTACCAATAAATACAAACAGATGGGGTGAGACTTGGAGCTTTGTCAGCTGAAAATGTTTGCCAAACTACTGAGAAAAGAGAGGGCAAAATAGGAGTAAATGAGTAAGAATCAGAAGGGTAAAATTGAAAAAAGTAATCAGAAAATTGAAAAAAATTGGACCAATGAACTTTATATATTGTTTTTTTCTTATCAGTCTTCGAAATCGACTAAATTTTTGGTTTTACAAAATAAGAAATTCTACTAAAAACAATGACACGTAGGGAAAGATCGGCAAAAAATGACCGAACAATTTGCTCCACCTGACTAATTTGGCCATTAAAAACGTAATTGAATTTAGCCGTGAATTTTTGATGACTTCAAATTTTACATTGTTTAAATAGTTCATTTTTGCAATACGTATTGCTTATATAATTACGCAAAGCACATAAGTCATTTTACATCGAGGAGCTTGCCAATTATATTCTTAGAAACAAACACAGCACGGCAGTCATTTGCATTCGTTTTCTTCTTATTTTAGATATAACTGAAGTAGCCCTTTCAAGCATTGATTGATATTTAACAATGCAAATACTTCAGCCGTATGACTAAAGTACTTAAAGCCATCTATTCTTCGTTTTCACTTACTTATCTATTAAATACTTCAATATTTGAATATACCCGTGAATCTTCATTCCTAAAATTATTTTGTATATATAATTATATTCTAGCTAGTCATGCACAGAACTTTTCGACAAGAAATTTATTATTGAGGGTATATTATTTAACATACAGTAAACCGTAAGTGAGGCAGGTACAAAATAGGCCGACTAGTTATTTACCAAATCCAATAAACACAACAAAAGCAACATTTTCTGTTACTTTTAAGGGTACGAGGAATCCATATGCCCAGGAAAATGTGAATCCTAACTATTTTTCAATAATGAAAAGATACATAGTTTCCGCTGCCTTTGCGGGGACTCGAACCATGGATTATGGCGGGAATCATGCATTACGAAGCGAGAGATCTACCGCTAGGCTATCAAGGCAGCGTTGAGAACGTGAACTAAAATCTATTACATAAACATTAGAATGCCGTATTTTTATTTTGTTTACATATAAATTGCAATTTTAAACTCATTGGAATGCTCAATTTGTAAGTAAATTATGCGAATGCGTATATCAGACAAAATGTTGATAATGTAAATACTTAAAACAGACAATTCACAGCTCAAACAGGGCAAACTCGGAGTCGTAATTTGTATCAATAAGAAGTATTAAGCCTAAAATCTGACAGAATTTGAAAGTCGAAATGTTCCAACATCTTGAAACCATGAGGTTTCGGCGAAAAAGGGTTAACTTTTTGTTTTGACCTTGAAAATGGACGTGAAATCGCTAGTTAGTATAAACTAGAGACTCTATTCAATATGTACGGTTAAAGGGGATATTCTGATAGGTGTAAGTAGGTAAAACATTGCAGTAAACATGACTTTTAGCCGAGCGAGACGTTTTAACGGACTGTAGCCTTAAAAACCATTCTAATCATAGTGAAACATTCAGTCGGGGCCACACGCTCGATTGAGCAGCACCGCCTGATCGAGCAATCACGCTGCATAAAGCGTGAAATATCGCTGAATGAAGCGTGAATTGGAACTCTCCAT
This sequence comes from Ophiothrix spiculata, assembly GCA_000969725.1. Taxonomy (NCBI): domain Eukaryota; kingdom Metazoa; phylum Echinodermata; class Ophiuroidea; order Amphilepidida; family Ophiotrichidae; genus Ophiothrix; species Ophiothrix spiculata. Next base: position 50,719 of record JXSR01S014833.1, on the reverse strand, counting down.
GATCCAGCTCATATCTCGAGACAGTTCACTAATTCCAAAAATAGTTCACTAATTTCTCGAAGTAATTCACAACTACTGATTAATTTTCTAAAATTTGACCGATGCAAAAAAATATTAACCGATGCATCTTTAAGTTAAGGGTGTTTCTATTAAAAATAACTGCAACTTTTACACAGCCGAGGATCATGCAGTTCAATCGAGCGTTCACGCTGGATGTAGCAGTATAAATAACGCTGAATTGAGCTGATTATGTTATGTACCTATGTTTATTTGTGTCGTGCAGCGTGTACTTTTGCAGTTTGCTGTACCGGTGTAAAGCCCATGATATACTAGCAAAACGCAGCTTGCGTGTGGTTTGATTTTAGACGCTTCGAAGACGGTAAACAGGTCCAGCTAGTTAAAATATTTTCAACTTTAGCGTCTTCGTTAGCGTCTAGCTAGACGCTAGCTGCGTCTTGCTGGTATATCACGGACTTAAAAATAATCTAGATAGTCCGCCTGCATTCTAGGTCCGCCTTTAATATCGGAATAGGCCTAAAGCATGAAATTAATGTTGCGTGAAGAGATGCTATACTTTATAGGGCAATAAAAACGGAGACAAACTTGAAATTCGTACTACACGGGTATCTCGAATGTGTTTTCATGGTCAATCTTTTGATTTTGCCTCCCCTATAAATTGAATTTAGCCAAACTGTGCCATATACTAGATGGTGTTGGGTCAAAATGACTAAGTATAAATCGAACAGCGCGCGGTGCGTAGCCAAATCATGAAGCTATAATGTGAATATTTTCAGAAAATGCATTTATCGCCAGGGTAAAGCTTAGTATCAACTTTTCATACACATTTTAGGTTGTCACAAATATAAAGTGTTTTACGCAAGCGATTTTTTAAGACAATTACATTTTAAAATAAAAAATGAGTCTTTAACATCGACTGAAAATACCTGTGTATCAAAATACTTTTTTTATTTATAATAATCATTTTGTCAGTCTCTTCGGCTAGGCTTAACATTTCCGCATATTCAGCAGCATCAAGTATTTCATACATATTCCTCGTTTTTGTTTGCCATAATACCCCACTTCCCATATACCTTTCCAGTTCGAATTATTTTATCAGATTTGTTGTGATTTCATCTGAATTTCTTTTTAATTGCTTTTTTGTGCTCTCTTTTTGCCTCATATCCTGTTTATGGTTATAGCTTTCATTCAATATCTGTACAATGTAAAGTTATTATGTTATGGTTAGGTAAATCTTCATTAAATTCTTCATGTTAAATGCCTGTTGGTTTACTTTCTTCGAAGGGTAATAGTGTGCTCTCTCTCTCTTCTAAACATAATTGTTTCCTCATGATTGTGCTTTTAGAAACGTTGATTCTGGTTACTGTTTAAACTCCGGACGATACAATACATCTATATGTGCTGGTGTTATTGCTTCTGGAAATTGAATATGCGATCAACATTATTACTTCGTAATGGAAAAACTTGCAACCTTCAACGAAGTAATGAACAGATCTCAGTAGCGATATCATGGTTGAAAGTCAAGTAGGAACCTTTCAATTGACTGACTTTAAGAAACGAAGACTGACGGAGGGTTGTTTTTCAACTCCGTTACCTTCTGTCAAATATGTCGTCACAGTGTAATCCCACCGTCAAGTATATGCAACCTACAGAAAATCACACGGATGCGTCCTTTAAATCATAATGATTGGCCAAATGAAATTGAAAATCTACAGTCAAACCATTGAAAATAATGAGGGAAATAGTATATTAGTAAAAAAGGTAACGATAGTGAACGATAAAAGGTGGGGTAGGAGGCCAAAATATTTATATATATTTGGATATACATAGCTATAGCTATGGTTTAGAGTCAGAAATACTAAGTCTACCATGAATTTGAATTTGTCCTTAGCACGATCAAAATGAGCGCTATTATTGGTCTTTGACCAGCTTTTCCATGGAGTTTGACAGTCAACTCCATGGAAAAGCTGGTCTACGCATATAATTAGAATTGTACATACGAGTCGTATATTGAGTTCTATGCCTTTTGGAATGACAATCATCATGATCATAGGTTGGAATTAGGATATTTGGAGGACCAGTGAATGGTGGCTGTTGTTGCACTTGTCCGCTACACTATTCCCCGCTATTTTCAACCAGAGCTATAGTACCCGGTATGTTTTATCTCAAAGAAATTATAGTAAAATATGTTTTGAAACGGAAATGGCATTCCTTCTGCCCTTGGACAACTTTTGTGTGAACACCCGTTAAACTTCATGATTAAAATGCAATGACGACAAGAAACATTAATAAAAATAAAATACCGCTAATTTCAGCAGCACACAATTATCCCGTAATCAATCAATCAATCAATGATACAAGTACTTGCATAACATGCATACCCCATGAAGGAGTCTACTAGTACAGTAGGCTAGTAAAAATTAAAAAATAAGGAGAAAAAAACCGCCCGGTCCGTGTGCATGTTAATTTGAGTAGCTCTTCAAGTATTGCGCACCGTACAGGCCCTTTTGGCTTGTCCCCAGACTCTGCTCGATCCAGCGTTGAGGTATCTGTACGCTCTGTTCATCGTGTTTCTTGATCGCTAGATAGAGCGCACTGCTCAATGCAGCAGTACGCTCGATCGAGCGTGTGGCCCCGACTGCATTAATGAAAACCTACAAAACCGTCACAAGACAGATATTCCTGAAAGTGTGTATTTTGTTTGTTCGTTATATATTTTTATGGCGAACATCTGTCTAATGTATAACATGTCTACTTGAAGCTCAGAAGAGTTTACATCATGAACACTCAAATAATGTTAAATTTCAACATATATATTAGTGTTTGATTGTTTTGGTCAACTCAATTTACAATGTTTGATTTTGTCCAAATATTTTTTAGAGTTACTGCTATCACATACATGTAAAATTGAGTGTAACAATATAAAGTATTATTAAAGACAACAGACAATCATAATAATCGTTACTTCAGTGTCTTTCACCGTAGGGCCATGATAGTAAAGTGACATTATAGGCAGTATTCGTTTTGGATTTAGTAAGGCAGCGAATCAAAGATATATGTTACTCAGCAAAAGAAAGCGGTCAAGTGCAATTTACCGCACACAGTTAAATGCACATCACGCTGAGCTTTCAAGTATCAATAAAATGCAATTATATGACTGTCTTTTCATTTAATGTCATATTGCGCATGGAATAAACTTGTCATCTCAGCAATTGTCAGAAATATGGTATTCTTCCAAGGTTGAACAAAAATCGCTTTTATACTGTATAAATACATAACAATTGTTTTTTTTATCAATTCTTAAAGCGTATGCTTCGCATTTCCGAAAACGTCAATGAACCGCACTTGATTAAAGGTTGTCAGGGAATAAAATGTATAATTGAGATAAACGTGATCAAAGATCAGTAAGCCCCATATTTTCTTTTGATGGACGGTCACATATATCATGATGATGTTATTTAAACTATTTTAGGCTTAATTTTTGGAAGAACACAAATTGTTTCTATGCAATATATATACAGTTGTTAACAACAAACTTTTAGCACTTAAAACCAATCAATATCCATGGATTAATCTGGTCAAGTAGCTATTCAAGCGGAATAATCTCTTCAGTGGCTAAAGTAGACTTGTGGATGCAGGTCGCAGGTTACCACAGCTCTGTAACACAGTAAGTCTTGTGACTGTTGTTTTAATTCAATTTCACTATGGATACACCAAGACTGTTAAACAACATACACCCCCGTCTTGACAATGATTTTGGCAGTGAATGCCTGAGATATTTCCGCAAACTGGAAAAGCTGGAGCGGAACAACGCTCGCTTTAGATGCCATCTCCACTTCACCCTTCATTGCAAACATCGCAATATGATACCTAGGAGCCTGGAATTAAAATCTTCTGTTCATGGAAATAAAGCTAACAATATCCTCCGGGATGCTGAGAAATCTCTGCTTACTGAACGGATCCGCCAAATTAACTTTAGAATTTATCAAATTCAAAATCAAAAGTTGGATGTAGAAGAATATCTGTTTACGCACTTGCATAGTGATAGATATGACGAAATAGTTGAGTTTACTCGCAAATCTGCTGTGGCTGAAACCGCAGTTTGCAAACCTAGACAACAAAAGAAATTTGCCAACCTTGCTGAAAAGGAGAAAAAGTCAAATGCCAATAACATCAATCTCTCGCCAGAGGAAATTGAGGAAGTAACCAGTAAGTGGGTTATCAATGTCTCGGACTGTGATCTTAATGAACATGAAATCTCGGTGTTGAAGAATGGCCTCAATTTTGCTGTCACTCCCACAAAAATACCAGTGGATGATATAATCACTGCAGTTGAAACAGCAGTGAGATATGTTGGTTTGGACTCTGCTGAGGCAGCTGAAATTCGAAGTAAAGCTAGTGATTTATTACACCATGCCAAGCCCCCCAAAAAGTAACATTTCTGCCAAGGAGAGAGAGGCTATTCGATCGCTTAAACATGTTAAAGACAACGAGGACATTATGATCGTCCCAGCGGATAAAGGTCTATAAGAACAAAATGAAGTCTCTCCTGAGTGATAATCAGACCTATGTAAAACTCAAATCTAATCCAACCAAGAAAAATAAGACCAAGTTGGTTAAGATCCTCAAATCTATCAAGGAAAATGGCGCTATATCTGACATCAAATACAGACAACTCTATCTACCCGACCAGTGAGGAAGTTCCTAAGTTTTAGGGCCTACCGAAGAACAAGGCTAACAATCCTCTTCGACCTATTGTTACTTGCAGCGGTTTCATCACGTATGCGTCTGCTAAGTTCATAGCAGATATCAATTCTCCTTTGGTTGGTCAATCAGATCATCATATTATGAACAGCAAGGACTTCACTCTTAGTGAGGATGAGGAATTGGTGAGTTATGATGTCACCGCTCTTTTCACATGTACACCGGTGAATGAAACTATCAACATCATCGACGAACGCCTTCAAAATGAGCTGCTCCGTTTTCTTTTTACCACCACATACTTTCAGTATGGTGGGGAGTTTTACAACCAGTTAGAAGGCGCAGCCATGGGTTCACCTGTCTCCCCGCTGACTGCTAATATATTTATGGAGGACTTTGAACGTAAGACTCTGTCATCGTACCCTAACCCCCCACGGTTTTGGGGTCGTTATGTTGACGACACTATGGTCATCATCAAGAAATGTGAAATTGAGAACTTCACCAACCACATAAACACTCTCCATCCGCGATCAAGTTCACCATATAGAGAGGGAGGTAAATGGTCAACTCCCCATGCTTGATGTTCTGGTCAGTCGCAAGCCAACTCATACCAATCAATACCTGAATTTCGCCTCCCATCACCCTTTGCAGCACAAATTGGGTGTAATCAGAACTCTTGTCGATAGAGCTTCTCCCATTGTCACCAAGAAGGAAGACCACAAGGAAGAACATGATAACATCTACAGATCCCTGGCAGTGTGTGGCTACAGCAAGTGGACAATTGATATTGTGAACAATAGATACAAACAAACCCGCCGGCTCCGCCGTAATGACAATTCCGCACACCGAGTCAAAGGTAGTGTCACCATCCTCTATCTGGCTGATGTCAGTGAAAGTCTTCGGCGTATGCTTATTCCCTATGGTATAACTACCCATGTGAAACCGCAGAACACCATCCGCTCCATGCTTGTTGCACCAAAGGATAAAACTGACAAACTTGACAAAGCAGGAGCCATTTATGGTCTCAGTTGTTTAGATTGTCCCTCATCTTATGTTGGTGAGATTGCCAGGACTCTTAGAACTCGTCTCAGTGAACATGAACGACTAACCTCCCCTGTTGCGGAACACACTATTAAAGAACATCATAAGATAGACTGGGATGGCGTGCGCATACTTGACAGGGAAGAAGACTGGTATCGCAGAGGGGTGCGAGAAGCTATCCATATTAGGAGATCCGGCAGCGACCTCAATAGAGACCGGGGGCGCCATGATCTTCCAGTTGTGTACAACAAACTTTTAGCACTTGACTAAAACCAATCAATATCCATGGATCAATCTGGTCAAGTAGCTATTCAAGCGGAATAATATCTTCAGTGGCTTGTGGATGCAGGTCGCAGGCTACCACAGCTCTGTAACACAGTATGTCTTGTGACTGTTGTTTTAATTCAATTTCACTATATATACAATTATTTTCGCACAAGCAAGACACAATGAGGATTCGTGTACCCACGGGTTTTCCCCTTTGTAGGAGGGAATATTATATAGGGGAGACCGGGCTATTGTGGCTATGGGGCTATTGTGGCCCCCAGAGAAACGTTTAATTATAGCTCTACTAACTTTAAGTCTGTGTAGATTATATGAATGCAATATGATAGGTACATCTTTGATCCACCAACACAGCAAGAATAATACTCACAGCTTAAAGCATATGGCCTTGGCAGCCGTTTAATCACGGCAACCTACAATTGGGTCTTCAGAAAGCTGCAAGCATTGTCAAGTCCACTTTGAAAAGGCCAGTCTAGTATCTAGTTGATGCATCTTTTTAAATTTTATTTGTGATTGTGTTAATAAGCAACTATTATGTTTATCATTACCTTAAATTTCCTCTAGTCTTTCATTTCATTGGAAATCAAAAAGTAACGTCCGTCGGGGCTATTGTGGCCCCGATAGAAAAAGGTGTGAAATAATGCATTGTTCATAAAATATGTTGTGTGTAATTAGGTTTTTCAAGTGGTATTAGACTATGATGAGCTTATTTTAAAACATTTGTTTTAGATTAATTATTATTTATA
>JXSR01S014833.1:25772-42583 GCA_000969725.1 Ophiothrix spiculata | reverse complement strand
TATGCATTGCCCGCATATGAAACGATTTAATAGTCTCAATGTAGTTAATTACTGCGTTCTATTCTCCCAGCATTATCTGTGAGATTCTTCAGTCGATGAAGCATATACGTGTACTAGATAAATGGTGAAACAGAGACCGTTATCAGATATAATGTATCTTGGTATGGATGGCGAGTCATTAGACTCCTCATATTTACCTGATGGTGTTTAATGCAAACAAGTACTTTCGAACTCAAGAGCTCGAATGATTTGTTTTAAATGTTTTACAATTATTACGTTAAATCCTGTCATCAGGTTCGGGTCTAATTCTATAGGCCTATTTGATTTAAATATCAAGGTTGCCAATTTAATTCGCTAACTTCATGAATGCATAATAATTGTTGATAATGTCAAACTAGATTCGGTGTTTCTAATTCTCCATCTCGTCTCACTTCACTGCCCAGAACGTTATTTAAGATAACAGCTCTAGACCTCATTCTTAAAAATAACGTTCAGTGCAACGAACTTTAAACAAAAGAAACACAATGGATAATTTATGAATAGAAAAAGGCTAGACGTATATGGCATGTTAAACAAAAACCACATGACAATTCAAACAAACTTATGTTTTTTCACCGTCAGCCAAGAAAAAACGTAAGCATTGTCACATTGCCTATTTATGAGACACATGAACATTGATTTAATATCATCTTATTGATATAGGCATACCATTCATTCATTCATTCATTTATTGTTTTTCCATCATCTTCACATAAAATACATACAATCAAAAGCAACATAAAATCATTGGCATTTATCTGTGATGGAGGGATTGCATCAAGAAGCCGAGGCCTGTGAGACGATGCAATCCCTTTACAAATAACAGTTACTTCAAAAAAAAATATTACATATACATAAAATACAAACAAATTACATATAATAATAGCTGAAACATTACATACATTATGTTCCCATTTTTATTTTTAGAAGTAATCATTAGATGTGCATTATGTCAAAAAGTTTCTACAATCAAATAACATACATATACGATCAGTAATATTCTGCAGATTATCTATAATAACTCTTGAGTGCAGATCAAAATAAGAATATCCTCATCAATCACCCCGGCTAAAATGTTCACCATTGTGAAGCTAACTTTTTTTTAATATGGCACCAATTTCAAATATTGAGATTTTCATTATTCGACTATAAAAAAATCATATCTGTAAACAAAAGACTCAAACAACATTTATTTAATAGATTAAGTGGTATACTCCTACTAAAAATATTGACGCGCAGTTTAGTTAATCGAGTGTGTTGAATCTGTATCAAAAAATAACAGATAAGTTAATCTCACAAGCTATATATCATGTATATTGTGAACAATATTTGTTCGTTCTTATCTTGTTTTTCTAAGAAGAATGGTGGTTTTGCGCATTATATATGTAACGCTATACACTGATTAAATCTACTGTAGATAGATATCATCAGACGATACTTTTCAGCATCGAAATTGATCTACCCATTTCAGCTGTGCAGGGCACATGCGTTTCAACAAAACTTGATCTTTAACAAAAGCTAAGTTTTATTTATAACTTTATGATTTATTAGTATTATTCTTACTGTTGGGTCATTATTACGTCAAGCGATCGTTATCAGTTAAAGAGTTATAAAACATCTGTCTACTTTCAGGACCATGGCATTAGTGCATACGATTTGTAAATCAACAATCTTTGTCAAAAGTGTTGGGGCAAAAAACAAGCGTTGAAGAAAATGCGTCCCCCGTACTCCTCATACAATGTTGAACACCAAGTGTCGTTTTTTGTCCACGGGGGAACCAACACTGAGACATGGGCGCGAGGAGGGGTCAGTAGTTGGGGAACCACTTCAAGCCTTGCTGACCAAAAAAGGAAAATTTCTGAACCTGGAAATTTGCAAAATTGCGGCATTTTAATACACTAATTTTCGGATGTCGCTCCAACTACTTTTGACAAAGATTGTGGTTTATGAAAAACACAAAATTCACTGATCAATGCCTTATTTGTAAAAAAAAAATATTAAAACACATTTCATATGCAGCTGTCTAGCCCGTATGAGCCGTAAACATGGTAAATGCAAGACACTTTTTTTACGATACAGGTGAAAATACATGTCAAGTTCGTAATTTGCCGAAATTGATTTTTTTGACAGATTCACAATCCCTGTGCTTATTACAAAATACAGTTGATGCCTCTTAATTGGGACACCTCGAGAGTAGTAAAAAATATCCCGATTAACCAGTTGTCCCGATTAAGCAAAATACAGAAATCGACATATAAGTGAGATGTTTTCACACTAAAATATACACTACATTCATGAACTGACAAAAAAGCACACAGCGAAAGAGTTTTAGAGACCTCTTGAATAGGTTGAGATTTTTGCTGGGATTTTCAACAGAATTTTGGATTGTGGTTTTAAATTTTTGTCCCGTATTTGCAATTTACTTGCAACTTCTCATCATAGTTTTAGGAAATGTTCATTAAATTAATGCATTTTTGCCAAAAAGTATCCCGTTTATCAGGAGAAATGTCCAAATTAACAGGTCAGTTTTGCACATAAATAAACGGTTCCCTGACTGAATACGTCTATTAACCAAAAATCTCTTTTAAGAGGATCCCGATTAAGCGATTAAGCAGCGTCGACTCTACCAGCAAAGTTTGATTTCAACAAAATTATTGGAAATATAAAATAAATCTGCATATTTTTAAGACAATCAACACAATAATAGGACTTACTGATTTTAAAAAAGGAGACCGAGATTTGCGCCCTCTGTTCTTTTAAACGGTTGAATGATTTGGAGTACTGTTTTGCTAGATTAATGCATCAGAAAGTCCTCTTTACAACAATACCAAATATTCCTACGTTGTTATTAACCTGGTTGAGTAATTACGACCAATTAATTTTATGAATTGTGCATTTTATGCCTTTGTACCACTTTTGGTAGAGTTAACTTCTTCGTCTTTTGGTGCCATTTGGTGGAAATTTGAAGACTTTGCTGTTAAGCAGGGATGTAAGTGACACAACGTTTAACAACCTGAAGTAGTGACTGAAATGCCTGAAAATGGAGTAAAATCGTCCAAAACTAGGCTGAGAATAAATAAAACAAGGACCTGAATTCGTACATCCATGTGTTAAAGGGACTAGCCTAGATTCCACTTAGAATTAAAAACTTATGGAAATGCTTTAAATAAAGCTGAACAGTGTAGTAAAATCCAAATAAGTACAAAAATGTACACAGAAATGGCTCAAATAGACAGCAAATTGATTTGCAATATACCTATATGTGATGGTGGTGTGAATATCCAGTGTTTTCTAAATCCTAAATTTGTACCTCAGTCTGGATTTACCAGATAAAAGAACAAATGAAGCTCTTGGAGATAAGTTAAAACATATCAAAAGAGAAACAATTTTACCAATTTTTTTTGTGTTTACCCCATTACAGGTGTAGAAACAAGATCTTTTTAAGATTTGAAACTAGAAACACTTTTCAACCATTTTTTGTCGCCGGCGACAAAAAAAACAGTTGGTAAATAATTTCATTTTTCTCCTCTGTTACACACATTCAGTGGTTACTACTGGTAGGATATGTTAGTATAATCATGTACTATCGATACATGTGAAACAAAATATATAGTCAGAAAATCAGCGGACAGGATCTAGGCCAGTCCCTTTAAGGTAGGCAAACAGGAAATCTCTCTTCGATAATAAACGGCAAATTTATCAAAGCTACGTACCTGTTCTCATTCAACAAGTAAAAAAGAAAGCATTTAAAAGATGAACTGCATCTTGCAATGCTATCTGCAGTCTGCTGCATCTGTATAGCTTGTTTTTTCAATGGTGTCATTTTTGTGCTTGTATTTGTTAGTCTCTTTCCCAGGCACTTTTCTGTTCTTTTGTAGGACCCCATTGGGAATAAGTTGGCACTTGCGGCGGACTTTATGGGTTATTCTGGCACTTGGCAGTTTGGTCTTTAGGCTGTATAATTTTGTATAAATATTATTCTATGTATATTTATTGTTCTATTTGTTGTTTATTTGTCATGTGCCGAATAAACATGATGATGATGATGATGCTTTAACAAAAATACGATATCAAGCTAATGAATGGTTTGAAATTCAATTTTGGGATTGGATTTTCCATAGCTCAAATAGGAAGCAAATTAATCATGAAATCTCCTTTAAAAAACGTTCCTGTGTTCAGTTGCACTCTCTGAATTTAATATTCTAACTCTAGGAACAATCCGATATTCAGTCATCCAAAAAAGAGTCTTAAACGAGTCGTTCTTTCAACACGGCTTAAACTCAAGCACATCATGAGCAGGAAGTTAACGCTACCAAAAAGTGGTACAAAGGCATAAAATGCACAATTCATTAAATTGGTCGTAATTACTCAACAAGGTTAGCAACGTAGGAATATTTGGTATTGTTGTAAAGAGGACTTTCTGGTACATCAATCTAGCAAAACAGTACTCCAAATCATTCAACCGTTTCCAAGAACAGAGGGCGCAAATCTCGGTTTCCTTTTTCAAGGGACACCCTGTTTATAAGGTTTAATGTCGATCATTTGAATAACACATAAAGATCTTACCTGAAATGTCTTTCTTTAAACAAAATACATTATATGCAATGTTTATTCATTTTAATGTACTCGTACTTAGTTGAAATAAAACCTTTTCTGTTTAAAACAGTCAGTTGATTTCTTTCTTTTTTAAGTATAAATAGCATTGATCGAATTTTATACAGAAAAGAAACTATTTTGGTATTGTTGTAAAGAGGACTTTCTGGTGCATCAATCTAGCAAAACATTACTCCAAATCATTCAACCGTTTCCAAGAACAGAGGGCGCAAATCTCGATTTCCCTTTTTAAGGGACACCCTGTATAACTATTTAAAACATTTTGCGGTGCTTTTCTGGCATATTAATGGGTGTCGTTCATATACCAGTACTAGAGACTGATATTCTACTGGGTATACCTTATTGTAAAATCATGGTTTCTTGATCCCCATTCGTGACCAACTTATATACTAAAAAAATAGTGATGAATCAATTATGATATAATTGTGTCTCAACATTTTATTGAGGAAGATAATCTCTAATGGCACCTTCTTTCTCGCCTTACGCAATGGTTGAGACAAACGTCCTTATAATTAATATAGCAGTCATTCTAAAGGCTGTGTCTGATATCACCGTATAGAGCAAAACGTACGAGTAACGTGCAAAAATTCCACATACTAAACGGACAACACCTTATGAAAAACGAATTAAACGTATACATAACGGACATACCGTATTTATAACGTAATGAACGTACTTGTAACGAACACATGACGAACAAAAATGCATAAAACAGAACACAATGGGATAAAGTACGTTGTGCGTACGTTTTGCTCTATACGGTGATGTGTGACAGAGTCTTAATACCTAAATACCTTTAACCTTTGTCCTCCTGAACTATTTTTTGTTACACAAACTCCGAAGGGGAGAGGGGTTGCAACCTTCCCTTATATTTTGGAACGGAATCCCCTATGAACTTGATTTTGCTGGTAATAGATAGGATCGGCCAAGGTGTTACATAATTATGACGTCATAAATACTTTCGGATCGGAAAATTGGGCATAAATTACCAATATGGCAACAATGGCCACCAAAAAAATTATGTAATAAAATTTCTACATTTTGTATTTTCATCAGGTTTTTGCAATAAAGAATGGAATGGAAATGATGATTCTAACATGTCTTGTAAGTTTGAGTCCTATAGCATACATACAATTTTTAAAATCTCGAGATTTCACTAACCCTCTACACCCGAACTTTGACAGCCTACCCTAACGACACCAGGATGTAGGAGATTTAATTTATTTACTTATTTACTTACGTTTTTGTTTTAATTATTTTAAAGCATGTAATGAATGATTTACAAAAAAACAAAAACAAACAAGACCGGTCACAAAAGCTGTTGCACAATTTGCTCCATCGCCCGGTTGAGTATATTTTTTATTGGTAACAAGGAAGATAAAAAAAAACACGTACTCAGAACTAAAGAACCAATCATAAAAGTCTCTCTCTCAGAAAAAAAATATGAAAAATCCGTTTATCGCTTGTTTTCTTACTGTTTGAAATTCAAGGGCTATTTCATATCTCTTGACTATTTGGTATTATAGCTTAGTCTGACGAGACTTGATCCGCGTCAAATTACCGGTATAAAGTGATTTGTATGTTCTATTAGACATATTCTTCATTAAACGACTGCCTTGAAAACATTAGTCTACTAGCTATTAAGAGTTACCGGTGTTTGGCCTAGTTAAAGGTTTTAGTATCAATCGTACATAATACTGTTAAGACAGAATGTGGCAACATAGCATCGGTGTCGTAATACATGTAAAAGATGGTTATAAGAAGCGGCTTAGAATTGATTTCATATTAAATTTTTGAAGTTTACTATGTATACACGAGGAAAAAAAAAACACGAAAAATGAAAACAATAAAGAGGTTCAAAGGCCATTTTCAAAATGTTTTGTTTCTTTCTTGTTTAACCTAAAATGTTTGTCTTCTTGTTCTTGTCCAAAAATGCAGCATTTTTTATAAAGCATAATATTTCTGTTTCTTTTGCCTTTTTAAGATAAAGGAGATATAGGATAGGTCACCTAAACTAAAGTGCTCAAAAACGATTTCCTTCTCTTGTGCACATCACGTCGAGCTTTTCAAGTGTCAACAATTCAATTATATGACTGTCTTTTTCGTTTAAGGTATGGTGAATATCCATTATGAGAAGATGCTTCGGTCAATTTGTGCCCGTGAAATCTCGATCGCATGAATTGACTATGAAGTTTTATTATCTTATACACATGCATTAACGCCCTTTCAAATGATAGAAACCTGAGTCCTGCTTTGCTGTTAGTTTTTATAACATAAAGAGGAATTTCGTTTCCAAATAAGTAGACAATGCGCGTTTTATGTGAATATAATTGGAAATAACGGATATTAAATACGATTCGCGAAACGATAGAGTAGTCACGTTTTAACCTAATATAAGAAAGCAAAAGAATAATAATGCATTTTTTGCTGTGTCCGCTGTAGTGTCAAACATATTCTTACTACAGTACTTTGTTTTTATAGAAGTTGAATTGAAAATGCCATTATAGCAAATCATGAAAAAGGATAATCTACATGAAAACTACTGACAGGTTTTTTTAAACATACCCATATATCCAGTAGCTCAATAATCACATTTTAATGGAGCTTTTGTTTGTGTAAACTGTGTTATTATACAAAATGAAAAGAATGTGAAAAAGGAGTATAACAAGCAAATCAGATATCAGTTTCTTTCAAAGCGCTATTACTTATCACCTGTAAACATTGAGTTATAAATGAAGAATAACACTATTAAATCCTACTATCGGCGTCTCAGCGATCTACATAATCCCTTTGCAAAGATTCAGTCAAGAACAATTGTGCAGACTGCATTTTGCAGTCGAGCCCAAAATCAAGGTTTCTCCCACAGACTATAGTGTGTAATTACACTTCGATGACCTTTACCCAACTTCCACAAGTCAAGTATGATTCGTCAAAGTTTGTCATCGAGTGAAAAGATGAAAGTGCGAAAAATGCATTTAAAACCAGTAAGCTATATACTTTTCTGCTGATGGTCTTTCTAATATTCAGTTGATTTTTTTTTCTCTGAATAACTCTTTGCAGGCGTTTGGACGAATGAATGAATGCTCATTGTGAATCAAATAAAAAAAAAAACAATTTCACCAAATTATGACCTTTGCATATGTGACTATACGGGTGCTAGGAGATGGAAAGTCACATTTTATATTCCTGTAAAATGAGATATTGAATAAAAAAAATCGGCTGCAAGAGATTACAAGCGATTTGTGAAACAGCTTTCTTTATTGGGAGTAGTTACAAGTGTTGTTTTCGTGTAGTAATACGGCACATTTGGTTGGAGAAAGGGGTATAGTCAGCAGTACAGATCGTGTCACAAGGAAATCGAAAGTTGATTATTGTATAATCAAGCACGGTGATTTTACAGCCAATCTTGTAAGAGGTATATTATCTAAACTTTAAAACGTTAAGTACTTTAAAACAGGAAAAGATTTCGTACTGTTCGTGTCATTTTGGAATAAGGTTGCATTATATCATACATAATTTTGTTTGTTAAGTGATCACAAATGCATTTATCTTTTCTATTTATTTGAATCAAAAGATAATCACACGTTCCAATTCAACTAGAACTAATCAAGTAAAATCTAAGGAAAATATCTATATCTATTTATCTAAAACACTATTTAACAATATTTTTTTCAATTGTTCATATGAGTGTATTAACCCTAAATGTAGTTACATGTACACGAAATTGGTCGAGTAGACTGTTTTAAATGAAAAAAAAATGAACTACAATTTATTCCACAATTTATACAACAACAACAATAACAACATTTTGATAACAATTCACTCAACAACGGTAGACAATTTTGTAACATCATGTTGTTGTTTTTGTTGTTTTTCTTACTTTGCGGTTATAGTTCTAACCAAATTATTTGTTTTAATTAATGTTGGGTGTTTCTCATTTAGTTTCAATATTTTATGAGTCTATAAATGTTGCAAACGAAAACAGCTAGAATTCATAAGAAACATGCTTGCCTTGTTTGTGTCGTTTCGTAATATGTTAGCACTAAGTTTCCTGCGGCAAGAAAACAAATGTAAACAAACATAAATCCAATTTTAAACATAAGAAAGCAGTTCTTGTTTCTGAACGTATCAGTCTCCATCTGATGGATTATGAGACAGGTTTTTATTTCACGCGGGAGTTGATAAACATCTCTGGACATGTATAAACACTAGACATCTGTTAGGTTATCAAACATCGTAAGTAAAACAATGTACTTTGCTTTTGCATTTATAAAATCCTCCAAAATTCTTCAACATCTGAAGTAAAGGTCAATAGTACATGTTGAAGAATTTAAACTGATACTCAAAGCAAAATCATTTTGCTTTGAGTATCAGTTTAAATTCTTCAACATGTCATCACCAAAGCAGCTAAGTTTGCATCAACGTCAATAGTACATTTTGAACATTAAGCAGGCATTTAGCATGTATTGAAATAGTTAACGAATAAGTTAATTTAGGTATTGTATCAAATATTTTTGTAAGTAATACATTTCGGTGAACAAAATTGGCCATTTAATATGCATTATATTTTAAAACGGGAAATTAAAGACCATTATACAGGGAAGATAAATGCGTTCGGTAAAGTTTAATAATACATGTATATATCATTTTCTGTTTTGGATAGCGCAATTTATATAATTTTGAAAAGGAAATAAATGCAATCATCATGACTGTTAATAAAAATGTTAATATATAAATGCTTTTAGATGTAATCAATTGATCTCGTTTAATCAAAACGAGCATTTAAGATGCGTAATGTTTTTAAACGAGACATTTGAAATCAAACCCTATTATATACAGAGAACAAATTTAATCAGTTCAGTAAATGTTATAATAGTATTTTTTAAGTCACGGTACCTCTTACATAATGACACAGGGAGAGCATATTTTTGATTAGATAAGGACAAGGATCCTCTTATGAATGAGTACAATCCCTGCATGTATTGCGTTAATGTAAAGTTTTATTTATAATAGGCCTACACTCTAAAAAAGAAAGGATCAAATTTGATCCCATAAAGTATTAAATATGAGCTTACCCTTTTTGGGATCAATTTTGATCCAAATTCTCCTCAAATTTGATCCTGTTTGGATCAAAAAGGAGTGTATTTGATCCGAAAAGGATCAACTTTGAGGAGAATTTTGGATCAAAATTGATCCCAAAAAGGGTAAGCTCATATTTGATACTTTATGGGATCAATTTGATCCTTTCTTTTTAAGAGTGTATGTATTACTGTAGGGCAATAATTCTGACTACTTGCACAGCAACGATCATTGGTATATTATCTCCAAAAGCTGTTAACAGAGTAATGAGCATGAAAGACTTTTATATGGTTCGAAAATTTGAAAGAAATTGATATGCGGATCAATATAACGTGATACAATAGGCCAAACGAAAATTTCATTGTGCTATTTCGTACTTTTCTTTATTTTTAACTATTTCATGCATCACAAAAATATATCCGTATAATAAGATGGACATTTAAATGTTCAAACCATGCTTTGTTGAGGTAATGTAATTTTATAAATATGATACAATTTATAATCAGCGAAGGAACAATGCAGAAATGTGTTTGAAGTAGTAATCAAATGATAACAAACACGTTCAAAGCTTTTGCTTCCAATCAGATAACGTATACCATAATGTTTTACTATTAGGCCTTTCTCAAAACTTCAATTCTATTGGTTGTATGAATACAAATCTTTTTTCCTCTTACCATGCATGGCTTAAAAATCTATTATAACACACAAATATCAATATCATTTTTGTTTTCAGATCGTTGCTTGTATCGTTATTTCCATTTTTGTAACAACTGTACATCTGCAGAAAGACAAGACGACTGGCTACAAGCATGCAAATGCGGCCATTGATACTGCAGCAGGGTGAGCAGACGTGGGCCTTGATCGTTGTTAACATATTCAAGTTAGTGATATTTCATCATTTCATTTTATGTTTATTTGGCAAAATCTGACACACAATAAGAAATCAATTGACGCAATAATCAATAATTACAGAGTCAAAGGAGTAACATGACAACAATGCAACGACACCAAAATGACGAAATGTCAGGATGACCTATAAAGTCTAGCTGTGAATGTGTACGCTTATTTCCAATGGGTCCTACAAAAAGACAATTTAAGTGATGCCATGTTAAGATGGTCACCAATAAAGTATTAACATTAACACATATAACTCGAAGTTTTCCCCAGCCTTTTCTAAGCAAGGCTTCATGGCGAAGTGGATTAAGCGTCAAGTTCCCTTGCCAGAAATCTAGGTATGTTCAAAGGTAAATTTAAACATAGGTGTAATCATCAATAAATGTAGTTTTAGAAATATACTCTACAATATTGCAAATGTAATAAGCAAACGATGGGATTGCATTTCTTCTTTATTTAGTTAATGGACTATCTTGAATAGTTTGAAATCTGCCTTTTTGGCTTTATAATTATTCATGTAGAGGACAATTTTAGCTTTTAAATGGTCTTTGTTAGACCAGAATCAAACCATCGGTTCCAAAGTTAAGGCATTTTTTTGTTGCGGAAAATAATTTAATTTTTTTTATTGTTTTTTAGCCTGTGATATTTGTAATGTATTTTATTGTTTTTTCAACCAACGTTATCTCATATTTTTGCTTCAAAAATTCATAATTTGATAACGGAGTGACCTCTGATTGTAGCTTTTTCACCAGATGCTTTGATAATTCAAGTAGTTTCTTCCGCTTATGTCAGAATAATTAAATGGCACCTAATTTGCATAATTATATCAAAACAAGATTTTATTGGTGTCTTTCCGGATACGTTGATTTTCTTCAGTTTACGGCTTCCTATTTAAACACGATACATGCCATATCCACCAAATTTGGACAGAATTACTCCTTGACGTGCTACAGTGCGTAACAGAGCCTTTTTTGAATTTGTATTTACTTAAACAAAAATCAAATAAACAAAAATCAAATGTTGACGCATTAAAAAAAATCATGATTTTTGCCAAATTTACCAAAATTGTACCCCTTTTTATCCAGAAATCTCAAAAAAGGACTCAAATTACGCATTTTTTTATAGATCCTTGAGTATCAATTAGTAAAAAAAAAACTTAAAAAAAATAAATTTAGGTATTGAAAAATGTCGTAAAATAACCCTAAAAATCCAAGATGGCTGCCATTTTTATGCAAATTAGGTGACCATTGACCCATTTTCCCCCCCCGATGAATTTGCAATGCCTTAAGGTAACAACATACTACCATATTAAAAATTGGCATGTAAAATAAAAAAGTACCCTTTCGGTCGCAGATACGCGTACACACGTATACTTTTTACTAATATTTTTCAATGTCACAATTGTGTTGGCGATTCTCAGTGGGAGCAGTTAAGAATGGAGTGAAAAAAACTACTTAACTCCATGTGGGAGTCATTTGACTCCAGAAAAGGAGTTGTTTTAAATAGAGCCATAAAGTCACAGTGACTCAGAGTAAGGAGTCACCTGTATTCCTGTATTCCTGCGAGTTAATTTGACCTTTGTTTTGACCTTTGACCCGAGGGAAAGGTTATCGTGGACACTTTTGATCTCTGTTCTAAGACGAACAATTTGACACATTAACCTTTGAAATCGGACAAAGTTGACAATTTTAAGTTTCCACTGACCATTCTTTTGACCTTTGACCCCCAAGGAAAGGTCGGACGACGGGGTCACCATTGTCACTTTTGATCGCTAGTCCAAGATGAACAATTTGACACCATATCCATTGAAATCGGACAAAGTTGAGAATTTGACCATTGACCCCAAGGGAAAGGTAAAAATGGGGTCATCATTGACACTTTTGATCGCTGGTCCAAGACGAACAATTTGACGTTTAAATCGGACACAGTTGAACATTTGACCCTTTCATAGACCTTTATTTTGACCTTTGACCCCCAATAAAGGGTAGGACGATGGGGTCACAATGGACACTTTTGATCGTTGGTCCAAGACAAACAATTTGACACCTCAAACGTCGAAATCGGACAAAGTTGAAAATGTGACCTTTTTTGGACCTCTGTGACCCCATATGACCCCAGATATTGTTGTCATCCCATAACGTGTGTGGGCAATGTCAAGACATTTCATGTCCCCAAATTTCAGGACCATAGCTTGTAACGTTGTTGAGTTGAAACTTTTTTTTCGTGAAAAATCAAGTTTTTGACCATGTGACCCCTCCGTGACCTTTGATGGGTCAGGTGACATAAATGGGAAGGAACCTGGGTCCCTTCCCCAAAATTTGGTATATATTTGGATTCCAATGAGTTCAGTACACAGATATATTGGTCAAGCCATGTGTTGGGAAAATAACGGACGAGGCGGGGTCGAGTCCGTTATTAAAGAAATTGGGTGGTCAAAATTAGATTACAGTGTCAGCTCGTCATGAGAATAGCACCAAATTATTCAAAGTAAGAATCACAAACAACTTCATTTAGTCAGGCATTGCCTTTTCTAGCTTTAACCTATCACGCAGGGTAGTTAAGCTTAACCAGACTAGCTCGACTTACCTACTTGACTTACCTACATCACATGCGGAACATTTGACCAGGGCTGATCACTCACTTTTCGTCATTTCCACCAAATGTAAAATAATTATGGTATTAATGCTTTTAGTGACGAAGAATCAACAAAAGTTGTTTTTCATTTGCATGATTTGCGTCTCATTTTTGTTAAGCTAGTGGCGTAACAGATGGAGGATGAGGAAGACTGCCCAACATGAAACTTTGTCAGCGGGAACTGTTTGCCAAACTACTGAGAAAAGAGTGCGTAAAATAGGAGTAAATGAGTAAGAAACAGAAGGGTCAAATTGAAAAAAAAAAAAATCTGAAAACGGAAAAACGGGACCTATGAACTTTTTATGTTTACTTATCAGTTTTCAAAATCGACTAAATTTTTGGTTCTACAAAATCAGAAATTTTACCTAAAAACAAAGACCGCAGGGAAAAATCGGCAAAAATGACTGAAAAGTTTGCTCCACCTGACTAATTTTTCCGTTATACATGTTGTAAATGAAACTGAATTTAGCCGTGCATGTTTGATGTCTTCATTTATGCAAGGTATATTCATAAACAAAATGATCAGATACACACGAATTGTATATGGAATAGAAAAAGTGTTTGAATATAATATCATGTGGATTTTTTCACATATCAAATCAGTGACTTCCTTGTCAAGTCAAACTAGATTTCTCTAAAGGATTTTACATGGTTTAATTAGTTCATTTTTGCAATACGTAATGCTTATATAAATACGCAAAGTACATAAGCCGTTTTACAGCACGGCAGTCGTTTGCTTTCATTTTCCTCTAATTTTAGATATAACTGAAGTAGCCCTTTCAAGCATTGATTAATATTTAACAATGTAAATACTTCAGCCGTATGTTAAAAGTACTTAAAGCCATCTATTCTTCGTGTGTACTTCTATCATACACTTCAATATTTGAATAAACCCGTGAATCTTCATTCCTAAAATTATTTTGTATACCCATAGTGAAGCAATACAACGAGATTACTCACTCAAGGCTAAAAGGGGCAATTAATGAAAATCTACAAAACCGCCACAAGGCATATCTTTCCTGAAATGTTGTATTTTATTTTTTCGTTAACGTATTTATAGAGAACATCTGTATAATGTACAAAATGTCTACTACGCTTGAAGGTCAGAATAGCTTATATAATCTACACTTAAACATTGTTAAATATCAACATATAAACTGGTGTTTGATTGTTTGGTCGACTCAATTTGCAATGTTTGATTTTGTACAAATATTTTTTTAGAATAACTGCTACCACATACATGTAAAACTGAGTGTAACAATATCAAGTATCGTTAAAGACAATCATAATAATCGTTACTTTACTTTGGTGTCTTTCACCGTAGAGCCATGATAGTAAATTAACATTATCAGCGGTATTCGTTTTGGATTTCGTGAGGCAACGAATCAAAGATATATGTTACTCAGCAAGAGAAAGCGGTCAAGTGCAATTTACTGCACAAAGCTAAATGCACATCACGCCGAGTTTTCAAGTATCAATAAAATGCAATTATATGACTGTCTTTTTCATTTAATGTGATTGATATCCCTTCTACAAAGATGCTTGGGTCAATCTGCGCCTGTGTAAGCTCGGTTGCCTCGCAGGAAATGACTTTGAAATTCCATTTATCTAACTGTAGACCATTCAAATATCATAATAAGAAACCTGAGTCCGTTCTGCTTTATTGTTAGTTTAAAACACATTGTAAAGCAATTTCACGATCAAATAAGCGGGCTATATATATTTAGAGTGCATGTTAATATAATTGCATTTTTTTTAAATCCATATAATGTAGCAGATAATTTGTGAAATACACTGATTCAAATAAATGAAATGCAAGATATAATTCATGAAGCGGGAAATCATAAAATTTTATACCGAATATACAGGGTGTCCCAATAAAAACGCAACGGACTTTGAACTTTTATTTTGAGAGAACAGAGCACAATGGTGAGCAAACGTTACAATAATATTATAGAGTAGACCATTGGCGTCTACAGGATTTTTGTTTTGTTTAATTTGGATCTCTGAATCAAAAGTTATTGCACATTTTGTGAAGACCCGAAAAAATCTTGATGGTCCGATTTGTTAATCTGTAAAGATTCACCTCTGGTGACGTCAAAGGGGCACACAATGAATGGACATTGCTAAAAACAAATAAACGATTAGAATAAGCATAACTGGAACCCATTTCATGACATAAGGACTCAATTAAATGATGATCTGCTGATATTAAGGAGGTTCTTGCATCTGGTTTAGTCACCCTGTTGTGTCTCCTTGGCGGGCCAGATGAATCATTAATTTACCTGAGTTCTTAAACTCCTTTGTCTTCAGTTTTCTTCCGTGGTTTCAGTTAAAGACTTATTATCGGTGGATATCTTTCATTAGAATCCTTTTTTGCGACTCTTTTAGTAGCAAAAGTATCCTAAACTACCCGATTATTGCACCTGAAATAACAAATTCAAGGAATATGAGAGTAAACGTACTTTAATTGAGAATTTTGACCTATTTAAGTTAAAAATGAACTTCTAATATCACTTAATGTTAGGTCAGGTAAGATTGGTTTGGATTGATTGTGCTCTAATTGGTTGCAGAATTCTCTTCATTTCATGTTTACATCTCCTTAGCTTGAAGTCTAAACTTACAAATCGGACCAAAGTAGATTTAAAGGGCTTTCTTAAATACTTCATATCTTTGGACTGGAGTGGTAAAATTAAACGGGCCAAAAGCATGTTGTAGAGTAATTACTCTACTTTTGAAAAACATATATTACTATGATTTATTCTTTTAGCAACTATTTAAAAAAAAAATATTTGCTCGTTGCATTAATATTGGGACAAGCTGTTACAGTATGAACAGAAAATGATGATTTAATATCTTTTTTTTATGAAATCAAAAAGTGTAAAATTCCTCGAAATATCAATTGCAAAAAGCAAGTTAAATATACATATACATAAATCCATATCTCTTTCTTCATTTTATTTGGCTTGAAAAAACTTACACATTACACACCAAACGACGCTAATATGATAAATTCATATTGAGATATTGCACATCTTCGAGTTTTTTATACTTAGGTAATCTTGAATTGACTAAATTTCAAAATGTCAATAAAAGTATGATAAAAGATTGGTCAATTTAATATCCGTCCATTTGATATTGCCTTAAGGTGAAAATATAAAATGATATAGTGCCCTTGAAAGTGCAAATTTATAAATGATATTTATATAACTGTGGTCTTGTCCTCGGTATCTCTACGCAGCATCATTAATAATTTGTTTGTTGCTAAAAATATCAGACAAAGGTTTAACCTAAATCATGATGTCTATTGTATAAAGCTCTGCGTCTTGCCATCGATCCATATGTATTTATTAAACAACAATATTGAACTAAACATATGGCGTAGCAAGTTCGCTCTTAACAAGAAAAAAAATATTACATTCTCAATGTCTCTGAATAGTGTAAAATACAAACAGTGTATTAAGATGCGTTTTTAACACTGTATATGAATTGTGGCTGTTCAATAATAATTTTATTTTATAATAAAAATAATGCCATAATACATTGCCCCC
>JXSR01S014833.1:0-10681 GCA_000969725.1 Ophiothrix spiculata | reverse complement strand
CGAGCCGACAACTGGACCCTTTTGCCGTGACGGTACACATATGTTACGTTATACACTGAGTAAATCTATTGTAGATTGATAATTTCAAAATATATCAGACGATACTTTGCAGCAACGAAATTGATCTACCCATTTCAGCTGTACAAGGCTGATGCGTTTCAACAAAACTTGATCTTTTAAAAAAAGCTAAGTTTTATTTATAACTATATGATATTAGTACTGTATTATTATTATAGTTGGGACATTAATACGTCAAGCGATCGTTATCAGTTAAAGATACAGAGTTACGTTATAAAGCATCTGCCTACTTCCAGGACCATGGCTCTAGTGCCTACGATATGTAAAACTGGTTTATGAATAACATAAAATTCACTGATCAATGCCGTACCTGACCTTATTTTTAGAAGTTTATTAAAACACATTTCATATTATGTAGCTATTCCATCCCGTATGAGCCTAAATGCAAGACACTTCATTTTACGATACAGGTGAAAATACATGTCTAGGTCGTAATGTACCGAAATAGATTTTTGACAGATTCACAATCCTTGTGCTAGTTACAAAATACCAGCAAAGTTTCATTTCAACAAAATGATAGGAAATATGAAACAAATCTGCATATTTTTAGACAATCAACATAATATAGGGCTTACTGATCGAGAAACGCGTTTATTTCAGTTATACTTTTAACTCCCTGACAAACTTTGACGGACCATAATATTTGACTTCTTGAAATCGAGTAATTTTTATCGTGGTGTCATTTGAATCCTTAAATCATGTTTTTTTACAAAAAAAAAATGAAAATGATAAGAGGCTGCATTTACGGCTGGTTTGGGATGTACGGTCACATATGCGTTAAACAGTTTCTACTACACACTGCATATTTTAAATATTATATATCAGCCGAAAGAAGATACGCTAGAACATATAGCTAAATGACACTTTTTAATAAAACCTCAGTACGCCTGCTTGCAAGAATGAATTTATTGATTATGTCTTTCTTTTTCTGCGGGATATCACTAGGCATATTAGATAAGTTTAAAACATAATATCTACGCAGTATAGGACGCTTATCAAATCAGACTAAGAAATGGAAGACTTGCAGTAGTACAGTTCAACATTGAAATTGCACAAATGTATTTGTTACCAAAATGTATACATAATCTTTGGCAGTGGGAGGATGCCCCCCCCCTCCCGAAAAAAAATCAGAAGCTTTTAGGCGAAAAATTTCTCTCAATTGCCCCTTTTTTTTTTAATTTTCACATAAAACTTACACATTTGCGCGCTTAGAGCGTATTTCACTATTAAATATCATAGTTTTAACCAAAATAAACAAATGTGTTCGAAAAATTTTGCGCGCTATTAAGCTCTTTAATCATTATGACTAGAATAGAATTGAATGTACACAACTGTTTTTTACACTAATACCAATCAAAATTAACCAATACAGCATTGCTTATAATAATATATAACATTGTTTCCTCTATATATAAAGATAAATACATAAATAAAAATAGTTTGATTTAAATAGTGTTGTATATGGTTGTATATCAGATTCGAAATTTTTTCAAACTTTAATGTAAGCTACACAAAAATATATAACTTTTTTTTTACTTTTCTTAGTTTTTCTGGTGAGTTTGGGTATGTCAAATATTTATTTTTTGTTTAGTTTATTTACTTATTTACTTGGGTTTTTGTTTTAAATATTTTAAAGCAATTAATGAATGAGTTACAAAAAAAAAAGACCGGCCACATAAAGCTGTTGCACAATTTGCTCCATCACCCGGTTGAGTATTTTTATATTGAAAACAATGAAAAAAAAGAACTCAGAACTAAAGAACTAATCATAAAAGTCTCTCTGTTTATCACTTGTTTTCTTACTGTTAAAAATTCAACATCTATTTCATGTCTCTTGACTATTTGGTATTATAGCTTAGTCTGACGAGACTTGATCCGCGTCAAATAACCGGTATAAAGTGATTTGTGCGTTCTATTAGACATATTCTTCATTAAACGACTGCCTTGAAAACATTAGTCTGCTAGCTATTAAGAGTTACCGGTGTTTGGCACAGTTAAAGGTTTTGGTATTAATCGTACATACAACGTTTAAGACAGAATGTGGCAGCAAAGCTTCGGTGTCGTAATCAAAGATTGTCACTAGAAGAAGCATTTGTGTAGGATTGATTGCAGATAACATATTGTTGAATATTATATGTATTTTTTAATAAATCCCCTTTGAAACTAATTTATTACCATATAAGATACGATTAAAGACATTGGCTACGATATCAAATCTGAAAATTAAACTTTCCGCGTCTTTATTGCATTTTTCCAACTACTAACTTTTTTAAACCATTTTTTGATCAAAATATTAAAGTATTACTTTAAACTTGAACACTTTATGAGAGGAGACAATTATCTATGGTTTAATTTTTAAATCACCGGCCATTTTATTGATCGTTTTTTGGCAACTATCAAACCATTATTGTTGAAAATATCATGCTCTTGAATGTATTTAACATTTTTAATATGTAATGAAATCATTTTAAATCATCAAGCACACTTGTTAAAATTCCTATTTAGAAAAAATATAAACACTGTCGACAGTTTGCCGAGGAACAAATTGGGTGGAAAAAATATTTTTTAGAACAAATTATTAAGTTTTGTTTGTTTACATAATTATTATCATGAGTTCCGTGATCCAATAAAGTTTTTATGAATTTTCATATCCACATGGAGTCGTGGCTAATACCTTAAAGATGCCACTACAAAACTCAACCGGCGGTGACCGAACTGGTGGTTCAAAGTAAAACAATAGCAACCCACCAGAACCGACAATAAAAGGTAGTACTAAATTCCGATAACTATCAGCTTTAGTGTCTTGCTTATTCTAACTGCAGATTTGCAAATATTTTCAGTAGCAACTCATATTTTCTTCAGAACTAATTTTGAGAGGATCATGTCTTGTTTGATCCTTGACACGTTTTTAAAAATCCTCATATTTACTTGATAGCTCAAAATCCACGCTCATTCGATTTCTGTTCCTTGTGTAAACCTGGCTATCCTTAAGTCTCTGATATTTTATATAATGCAAATAATATAAGGACAAAATATTTCAACAAAACAGGTATATATTTCTTTGAAAATACTATACCGTATATTACATATTAATATCAAACAATGAGTTATGAACGTAAAATAACAGTGTTAAGGTTCACACCTTGTATTTCGGCAATTACTTTGTTTTACGAGCTGAAGTCGTATTCATTTGCAAGGATTAGCGGATATATGTATACATATACTTTGACCGAATTTATGTTAAAACTTTAGAAATGCGTCAAAACTAAACCAAACAATCAACTTTTCAAGTGTTAACAATACAATTATGTGACTGTCTTTTTTCGTTTAAGATATGGTGAATATCCTTTATGAGAAGATGCTTCGGTCAATTTGTGCCTGTAAAAGCTTGATCGCAGGAATTGACTATGGCATTTGATTGATTTATATACCTGCATTAAAAACCTTTCAAATAAGAGAAACCTAAGTCCTGCTTTGTTGTAAGTTTTTATAACATAAACAAGGAATTTCGCCACCAAATAAATGGACAGCATGTGTTCTATGTGAATATAATGGGAAATAATGGATATTAAATACGCTTCGCGAAACGGTAGGTCAGTCACGTTTTTACCCAATACAGTGTGTCCCAGAATAAACCTTACAATCTTTACGTGCAATTTTTAATGGGTTTCACTGATAGTTCGAAAGTATGTAAAGGTTGCATTTTATAGCCAATGAATTGAACTTTTAGATACCGTTTGTTTAATTTCAATCAGTAATGTACAACACACGTTATGCTTTGTCAAATAATTGAATGTAAAATTTGCTGGTCCAATTTCACGAGTTTGTAAGTTCCCCTTGAATGAAGCTCTATTGAGTATTGTCATTGATTTGTTCACAAAACCGTAACGATGTTTACTTATTTACTACGCACATGCTTTCTTGTATCTATGCTGAAAAAATGAAATCACTTGATGTAAAAATAAGACAGATATGATAAGTTTTCCAAGGTGACCCATTTTTATTCCTTTCAGAAACACCCTTTTACTTTATGGTCAATAATCATGATATTTTACCAGACAAAAACCCACCCAAAAGTTAGATACAACATAACTTTTGTTGTATACTACTGATTGAAATGAAACAAACGGTATCTAAAAGTTCAAGTCATGGGCTATACAATGCAGTATTTACATACTTTCTGACTCTCCGTTAAACCCATGAAAATTGCACGCAAAGATTGTTAGGTTTATTCTGGGACACCCTGTATAAGAAAGCAAAAGAAGAATAATGCACTTTTGTGCTGTGTCCGCTGTAGTGTCAAGCATATTCTTACTGCAGTACTTTGTTTTTATAGACGTTGAATTGAAAATGCCATTAAAACAAATCATGAAAAAGGATAATCTTCATGAAAACTACTAAAAGGTTTTTTTAAACATACCCATATATCCGGTAGCTCAATAATCACATTTAGTGGAGCTTTTGTTTGTGTAAACTCAAATATCCCGAAGGTTGTGTTATTATACAAAATGCAAAGAATGTAAAAAAGGAGTATAACAAGCAAAACAGATATCAGTTTCTTTGAAAGCGCTATTACATATCAACTGTAAACATTGAGTAATAAATTAAGAATAACACTATTAAATCCTACTAACGGCGTCTCGGCGATATACACAATTCCTTTGCAAAGTTTGCTGGACGATACATTTAAGTCACTTATTACTAATATGGTTTATTTACAGTTAGAAAATATGCGTATTTTAAAGTTAGTGGTTATTATAATTTTTGTTTTATTTATTTCTTGTTAAAGTAGTTAACTTATTCTTGTTTCGGCGCAGCAAATTTCTTTTACCACCTGTCTCGTAATGTATAATGGGCCATGTGTTAGCCTTCGTCCTGGTGGCTAAGGGGGTGGTGACCATCTCCAAACGGTTGGTCGTCGATTGTACCCTAACACAAAACAAAGCGACCCTGGGCATTTAAGGCGTTTTCTCAGAGATGCAAAATCTTCATTGTTTTTCATAAACATTTAGTATTTGGTAGATTTATTTACACATCTAACAAAATGGTCACCACGCTCGTTTTTGCGATACAGACATTTCAAAAAGTATATAATTTCACAAAAATATCACTCGATAATTACCACGCAAAGTATAGGAAAAGCTCCAAAATAGCCTTGCTCCAAGCCCAGAGCCATTTATTTTTGAGAATATCAAAGAGTCATAACTCTTTACTTCCAGAGGAGGCACTGTTAGGTTTGTGCAATATACACACCAGGCTGCACACCAAGCTATTCTAGCTAGACTATTATGTTTTTAAAATACTCAAAAAAGTCTGCATATATACTAGCTGGCAAAGACATATCTTTAAAAAAAACAGCATAATTACCATCATGCACCTGCTATGATAGGTTTCACACAGCCAATCACCACCAAACTGCCACCTAAAATCACAACACAGTCTGCAGCACTGAGCTAAGAATCTGAGATATATGAAAACCTATAAGGCCTATAGTACTAGCACTTACCAACATAAATCACATTTTTGTTTCCAACACTGTTATAAGAAGTCACTACTAGAGGGCCGCCAGCATAAAATCACATGTTTGTTTCCAACACTGTTATAAGAAGTCACTAATAGAGGGCCGCCAGCATTGAAGAAAATGTTGGTAGGGGTTTAGAGCTTAGCAGTAAATGTTGGAAGCTTGGTGTAACTTGAAAATCGAGATTTTATAATTATTTCAAATAGTATAGCCTGATTTAACATCCATGCTTGGGTCTGTGCTATATACAGTGTACACATAAGTGTGTGCTTAGAATGATGGCACGGGCTTTGATTTCTCAGCCTTTTACAAAGGCTAGCTCCAAAAAGTCAAATATTATGTGTTTTTAAAATAGTAAATGCTCCAAAATTGACACAAAGATTGTCATTGATACCCTACAAGTCAAATTATATATTGTAATATGTTGTGAAAGTCATTGTGGCTGCCATCTTGGATTTCTCAAAATGCTCAATAGTGCGAATCAGTCAAGAACAATTGTGCGGACTCCATTTTGCAGTCGAGCCCAATATCAAGGTTTTTCCCACAGACTATTATAGGGTGTAACTACTAATTGCACTTCGATGACCTTTACCCGACTTCCACAAGTCAAGTATGATTCGTCAAAGTTTGTCATCGAGTAAAAGATGAAAGTGCGAAAAATGCATTTAAAACCAGTAAGCTATATACTATTCTGTTGATAGTCCTTATATTAAGTGCGAATTTTGCATCATTCAGTTCTAGAATCTATGGGTCTCAAAGATTAAGAATCAGTCAAGAACAATTGTGCGGACTCAATTTTGCAGTCGAGTCCAATATCCAGGTTTCTCCCACAGACTATAGGGTGTAACTACTAATTACACTTCAATGACCTTTACCCGACTTCCATTAGTCAAGTATGATTCGTCAAAGTTTGTCATCGAGTAAAAGATGAAAGTGCGAAAAATGCATCATTTAAAACCAGTAAGCTATATACTTTTCTTTTGATGGTCCTTATATTCAGTTGGATTTATTTCTGAATAACTCTTTGCAGACGTTTGGACGAATGAATGAATGCTTATTGTGAATAAAAAAAAACCAATTTCCCAAAAGTATGACCTTTGCATAATTATGTGACTATACGGGTGCTAGTAGATGGAAAGTCACATTCTATATTCTTGCAATTCCTGTAAAATGAGATCGTGAATAAAAAAAATCGGCTGCATGAGATAACAAGCGATTTTTGAAACAGCTTTCGTTATTGGGAGCACAAACTGACAGACACCGTTTCAGTTACAAGTGTTGTTTTCGTGTAGTACAACGACACGTTTGGTTGGAGAAAGGGATATAGTCAGCAGTACAGATCGTGCCACAAGGAAATCGACAGTTGATTATTGTATAATCAAGCACGGTGATTTTAGAGCCAATCTTGTAAGTGGTATATTAATAATCCATTTTTGTATACAAACATTGTATTATAACATTCTTAACTGGTTATCTGTTTAATATAATCTAAACTTTAAAACGTTAAGTACTTTAAAACAGGAAAACATTCCGTACTGTTCGTGTCGATAAGATCAAAGAATAAGGTCGCATCATATCATACGTAACTTTGTTTGTTAAGTGATCACAAATGCATTTATCTTTTCTATCTATTTGAATCAAAAGATAATCACACGTTCCAAATCAACTAGAACTAATCAAGTAAATTCTAAGGAAAATATCCATTTATCTAATACACTATTTAACTCTTTTTTTCAATTGTTCATATGAGTGTATAACCCTAATTTTAGTTACATTTACACGAAATTGGTCGAGTTGACTGTTATAAATGAAAAAAAAAACATGAAATACAATTTTATTCAAAAATGTATACAACAATAACAATAACAACATTTTGAAAACAATTCACTCGACAACGGTAGGCAATTTTGTAACATCATGTTGTTGTTTTTGTTATTTTTCTTACTGTACGGTTCTAGTTCTAACCAAATTATTTGTTTTAATTAATTTTGAGTGTTTCTCATTTAGTTTCAATTTTTTATGAGTCTATAATTGTTGCAAACGAAAACAGCTAGAATTTGTAAGAAACATGCTTGCCTTGTTTGTGTCGTTTCGTAATATGTTAGCACTTAGTTTTCTGCGGCAAGAAAGCAAATGTAAACAAACATAAATCCACTTTTAAACATAAGAATGCAGTCCTAGTTTCTTAACGTATCAGTCTCCATCTGATGGATTATGAGACAGGTTTTTATTTCACGCGGGAGTTGATAAACATCTCGTGACATGTATAAGCACTAGACATCTGTTAGGTAATCGAACTTCGTAAGTAAAACAATGTACTGAAAAAAGTACCACTACACCTTTGCTTTTGCATTTACAAAATCCTCCAAAATCCTTCAACATCTGAAGTAAAGGTCAATAGTACATTTTGAACATTAAGCAGGCATTTAGCATGTATTGAAATAGTTAACGAATAAGTCTTAACAAAGTCATAAAGTTCAAGAAAAAGGTATTGATAAGATTTTTTCAGTATTTATAGGAAATATTTTTATTTTTAGGACGAGAAATAATGGAACATAAATGAAAGTATCTATCAGATTTTGACTGAGCCTTATCCATTGATATTGGTTAACAATATAGCAATGTACTTAATTACAAACAAGAAATTAACTCCGCTCATATTGGTAATGTCAACAGTTAATATAGGTATTGTATCAAATATTTTTGTAAGTAATACATTTCGGTGAACAAAAATGGCCATTTAATATGCATTATATTTTAAAACGGGAAATTAAAGACCATTATACAGGGAAGATAAATGCGTTCGGTAAAGTTTAATAATACATGTACATATCATTTTCTTTTTTGATAGCGCAATGTATATAATTTTGAAAAGA
The DNA here is from genome assembly GCA_000969725.1 of Ophiothrix spiculata. Taxonomy (NCBI): domain Eukaryota; kingdom Metazoa; phylum Echinodermata; class Ophiuroidea; order Amphilepidida; family Ophiotrichidae; genus Ophiothrix; species Ophiothrix spiculata. The sequence goes on along the minus strand of JXSR01S014833.1, from coordinate 2,206 downwards.
AAATAGATGCAATCATCATGACTGTTAATAAAAATGTTAATATATAAATGCTTTTAGATGTAATCAATTAATGTCGTTTTGATTTGAAAATGCAAAGAATATAAGTAACATCCTTTATTTCGATTACCCTGGCAGATAACAATTGGTCTGACTCTTTTCATGTTTTGAAGCATGTAATAAAGTGATTGGTATTTTTAATACGAGTTTGCGAGTTATTTTGACCATTGTTTTGACCTTAGACTCCAAGGGAAAGGTCATCGTGGACACTTTTTATCTCTGTTCTAAGACGAACAATTTGACACCTTAACCTTTGAAATCGAACAAAGTTGACAATTTTAAGTTTCCATTATCCATCCGTTATCTGGCAGATAACAATTGGTCCGACTCTTTTCATGTTTTGAAGCATGTAATAAAGTAATGGGTATTTTTAATACGAGTTTGCGAGTTAATTTGACCTTCGTTTTGACCTTTGACCCCAAGGGAAAGGTCAAAATGGGGTCATCATTGACACTTTTGATCGCTGGTCCAAGACGAACAATTTGACGTTTAAATCGGACACAGTTGAACATTTGACCTTTCCATTGACCTTTGACCCCCAATAAAGGGTAGGGCGATGGGGTCACAATGGACACTTTTGATCGTTGCTCCAAGACAAACAATTTGACACCTCAAACGTCGAAATCGGACAAAGTTGAAAATTAGTGACCCCTTTTTTTGACATCTGTGACCCAATATGACCCCATATATTTTTGTCATCCCATAACTTTTGTGGACAATGTCAAGACATTTCATGTCCCCAAATTTCAGGACCATACCTTGTAACGTAGTTGAGTTGAAACTTTTTTTCGTGAAAATCAAGTTTTTGACCATGTGACCCCTACATGACCTTTGAGGGGTCAGGGGTCAGGTGACATAAATGGGAGGGAACCTTGGTCCCTTCACCCAAATTTGGTATAAAATTGGATTCCAATGAGTTCAATACAGATATATATTGGTCAAGCCATGACTTGGGAAAATAACGGACGAGGTGAAGTCGAGTCTGTTATTAAAGAAATTGGGTGGTCAAAATTAAATTTACACAGTGTCAGCTCGTCATGAGAATAGCACCGAATTATTCAAAGTGAGAATCACAAACAACTCCATTTAGTCAGGCATTGCCTTTCTACCTTTAACTTATCACGCAGGGTAGTTAAGCTTAGCCAGACTAGCTCGTCAAAGCTAACTTTCAATCCACTCTACTTGACTTACCTACATCACCTGCGGATTATTTGACCAGGGCTTATCACTCACTTTTCGTCACTTCCACCAAATGTAAAATAATGATATTATTAATGCTTTTAGTGACGAAGAATCAACAAAAGTTGTTTTTCATTTGCATGATTTGCGTGTAATTTTTGTTAAGCTAGTGGCGTAACAGATGGGGGATGAGGAAGACTGCCCCACATGAAACTTTGTCAACGGGAACTGTTTGCCAAACTACTGAGAAAAGAGTGCGTAAAATAGGAGTAAATGAGTAAGAAACAGAAGGGTCGAATTGAAAAAAAAAATAGTCTGAAAACGGAGAAACGGGGCCAATGAACTTTATATTTGATCTTATCAGTTTTCAATATCGATTTCTACAAAATAAGAAATTCTACCTAAAAACAAAGATGCGCAGGGATAAATCGACAAAAATGACCGAAAACTTTGCTCCACCTGATACACACGTATTCAATATGGAATAGAAAAAATATCATGTGGATTTTTTCACATATCAAATCAGTGACTTCCTCGTCAAGTCAAATTAGATTTCTCTAAAGGATTTTACATTGTTTAATTAGTTCATTTTTTCAATACGTAATGCTTATATAAATACGCAAAGCACATAAGCCGTTTTACATTGAGTGGCTTGTCAATTATATTCTTAGAAACAAATACAGCACGGCAGTCGTTTGCATTTATTTCCCTCTAATTTTAGATATAACTGAAGTAGCCCTTTCAAGCATTGATTGATATTTAACAATGTGAATTCTGTTAGGACCCAAAACAAGGATCAAGGTCAGAAATAACCTTTCGGGTTCGAGCTAAAAGCAAAGCAAGAATAAATACACTGTAAGTCAGGATTTTATCAAATAAACAAACAATTTATTTACACAAACAATTTAACAGTGTAATTGTCTTATCTACGGTTTTAGTTTACTCACGAGTGGCTTCTGAGTTGAACAAG
>JXSR01S014832.1:38747-65348 GCA_000969725.1 Ophiothrix spiculata | reverse complement strand
CATTTTACGTTATAGGGGTGCTATAATGCTTTGGTCCCATACCACTCCGAGAGAGGTATGCAAATTGTTTTAGCCAACATCATAGAGGTAATCAGACCCCAGTTAAATAGTTTAACAAACAAAATATGTTTGGAAATAATATATATTCAATCATTCTTTATTATCAAAAAACATGAGAATAACAAAGAAAGCACATATAACCCAGGGCAGGCATTTGTACCCTGGAAAAAGTACAGAAGACAGGCAGGGAAAACAAACAAAATACATGAGAAACAAACAATTTAAAAATACCAAGCACAATAAAATAAACAAGCCAGTATCCAGGAAGCAGGAGTGGCAACAGCTGGCAATTGTAGCAGGGTTAAATCTTCATACATGGTGCAGAATCCCAATTAGGTTTGTTAGGAACATTCCATATAGAATAACTGCAAATGATTGCAATTTTGCTTAGGTCTCTGGAGAACTGTTTGATGATGCGGGATTTGCCACCCATGAATTTGAAGGATTCACCAAGTCCGTTCACATTGTCAGCTGTTACCAAGCTCTGGATCCAATTTCAATGCAGTTAGATGGCATTTATATCCTTCCTGGACAATATCGTACTGGAGGTTCTCATACCTAGACATCTTATTATAATTTAGTTGACATATTAAATGGTACATAATTTGCATGATACACAAGTGAGGAATGTCAAGAGCTATCTTGAGTTTTTCGTGACCTTGTTTTGGTATGAACCAAATCAAGAGCCTCATTTTTTAACATTGGCTTGTTATAGGAGTGGATGGCCCTGGTCTTAACCCTTTTGCTCCAGAGTTTCTTTTTCACAAAATGTTCAATTTGGACCAAAAGCTGCTCAGAGCATTGCAAGTATTCTCTTATGATAGCTGTAGAGGGCCAGTCTTATTATTTTTGCCAAAATTGATGATGGCGCTAGATACCTCTTTATATTCATATTCATATTTATTTTCCATATATCATGTGGTTACAGGCGGAGTTCCGATTTTCTTTGTTTTCTGTAACAGATATGTCTGAAATTAATTCCGTCCAATCATGGATGCTTTCGCGGGCCACTGTGAGCGGCTTTTGGGAGTTAAAGAGTTAATCAACCCTTACCAGGAACGGATACTCATTTTTCTTTCTATTAATACTGTTAATTTTCAGGTTGAGTTTGCCGAGCGAGTCTTGCCCTTTCTCATCCACGACATCCTCTCAACAGGAAATGATGTTTATAGGCAGGTTCTATCGGACCAAATTGGAGCACTCTTTGCCAAACATTGTGAGAGTTTTGGCGGCAATAGTAGAGCACCAACACCACTGCCAAATACCGGTAAGTCAGAATTTGATATACTTTTGCAATTTTTTGACTATAATCTCAACTGAAAATGATGTTATACATAATTTCAGCCTGACGTCACGGCTTGTTGAAAACAAACTGTCGTTGACTAACAAAACTGCTCAATCAACTTCCAAATTGCCAAAATACAGTTGTTTTTAATAACTTTTTATCATTACAATTAGTGTTGTTGGATTTAATTTGTGAATGCGTTCTCGCAAGTCATGAGCGTAGATGCGAACACAACAATCTTGAAAATCTGGGCTCGCATCAAGAGACCGCTGCTTGTACTACACAAGCACGTATTCACTAATTTAATCCAACAACAATATAATGTAATAATTTTTGTTGTCATCAACAATATTTGATAATTAAAGAAAATCAGGGTTTCTCAAATAAATTCTGGCTGGATTTGACCAGCGGGCCGCCATTTGAGAAGGCCTGACCTATATATTTGATATTATAGGCATTGAATTTAAAAATAAAACTTAACAGGCTGCTATTATTACTACCAACAACTTCAAATGATCCAAAGATCTTGAAATGTCTGGAAAATAGTGTGGGATGATGTTAAACTTTCCCAATGTTCCTTCATAAAAACAGAGTGTTTGGATTTGACATAAACTGTCCAATAATTTTGCCTATGCAGTAACCTTTTTATATTTTTTATTTCACAGATGCAACAACAATCAGTCTCAAATCACTTCAAGTTATGTTGGATGTCGTCCACTTCTTGAGGACTCAACAAAGACCATCAGCTAGGTATTCAATGGTTCCATTCTAAAGTAAAGATATTATACTTAGTGAAAGAATGACAATTTCAGCAACCATCTTAGACCATCCCTCAAGATGGTCAATTAAATCTCCATAAGAACCACACATAACCTTAACAAGTGTTTCTAGAAACTTTTTCAGATTTTTTTCTGAATTCTGCGCTATGTGATAGACCATTTGTATTTGAGAATATGTTATTAGGAAGATGATTTTGTCCATGCACACCCAACTATTTGGAGACAAGAATTCTGATATGTGGTTGCAGAGTTATTGAATTAAAAAAAATTCCCAAATTTTTTGGAAGTGAAGAAAAAAAAAATTCAGTTGTATACAAGTTATGTGGACATCCATGCACACTCAAGAATTTTTTTAATATGTCTGCTTAATCACATGTAATTAAACAACAAGCGGCAACAATAATGATTATTTTTATGATTATACTTGCAATTCCGTGTTATAATAAGTGTTGATCAGCCTTTAATCATGCGAATCTAATCATCTTTAATTACCCTGCGCATATGTGGGTGCAAAAAGCTGCAAAATAACTCCTAAATAGGGCCCTATTTCATAAAAGTTAGAATCAACCTAAGTCTTAATTGCAGGAGTTATTTTGGTGTGTGTGTCATATCCATTCAGACAATTAACCCTTTCCTTTACCTTTAAACTGACCTTGAAAGTAAATTCAAATTATCCTTAGACATATCCTACATAATTTAATGAGACGTAAGCATAATACACCTGTTTGAACTATACAAATCACCTGGAATAGTTATTTTCTAAGGTCAGAGGCAGTGAGTTCAGTTATAGTTCACTGTTGGTTAGGGCGTATGGGATACGTCCTATGCCTGTGGCTACAGTAATTTAGGGCGTACCCCATCCGCCCCACGGCTGGAAAAGGTTAAAATATGGACTAGCGGTGTAACTGTTATTGGTGCCGTGACCTCGCTAGTCGAAAATAAAGAAAGTAAAAGATTTATCCCCTGACCTGCATTCTCCAAAATAGCGATGTCTAGTAGTATCACTTCATCATGTGAATGCAAGAAAGTCATATCTGCAATTGCTGCCATTTGTTTTACACTTTGTCTCTAGAATGCAAAAAACATTACCAATATATGACTTTCTTACATTCACATGAGATCTTGTCTTGTATTTCAGTCGCAACAAAGGGACACCTTGGGACAACAATTTCTGGTTAGACTTGAACTATTTGGAAGTTGCCAAAGCTGCGCACAGCTGCAAGGCTCATTTCACTTGTCTTATGTATATTGAAATATGGTGTGACGTACAAAGGTAGAGTGTACTTAAGATTGATTTAAATAGATTTTGAGATGACATGGCTTTTATTCAAATGACAAACGTTGATTTATTGAATGGTATAACCGTTCAAAACGTGAGTTATAGCTTGTGTTGTAGCTTATGAGTCATTCAGGCACATTCAGTGCAAGAATGTAAATTTTGAATGGAACTCTCCAATTTTCTATTCCGTTTTTGTGTATGAGGTGCAGTGATTTTTCTGTTGATTGGTTTTTAAATGTCAAAAATGTCAAACATTGTATTCAAAGTATTTTGTTATTCCAAGATATAGAGTTATCAGTGCATTAGTACTTGCCGCATTACTATTTGTGAAATGTTTATTTATCATTAAGGTTAGTTCTCTTGACATACTTGTAAGAAGCAGCTAGATGCTAACGGAGACACTAAAATTGAAATTATTTTATGTTGCTAGCATTAACAAATGCATTTTCTTTTCCTAACGAGTGTCAAGTCTTGGGGGGGGGGGGAACAAGCTTTGTGCAGGATTTGAAACAGGTGACCTATCCATTGGATGCTCTCTATACAACTATGGTAGAGTGTCAAATTAATGAAGAGAGGTCCCAGTTTCAAAACCTGGTTTAGCTTCTTCTTTTTTCAAGATTTGATTTTCATAAGTGAAAGCGTAAACATTTGTGTTCGCATCACCAAGTGAACTATGTATTAATGTATCACACTTGCTAACGTACATTTAGCATCTTGGACATCAAACCAGAGGCTAACAGTGTCTTGCCGAGTAATGTCATTGGCTTAAAACTGTAAAATGTTGTTTAGCATATTGAAGTTCATGTTGATTTAAAATGGGGGCATTTACATTAACAAAATGTTAAACTATACCTCAATAAAACCATCCTCATAATGTTTCTAATAATTTCACCTACAATCTCTTTCACAAACATTAGGTCACAGCTGTTAGCCAAAACAGATTCAGAGCAAAGTCAACCGTCCAGTCAGCCATCTGATGTAGAGACTCTCAGCAGTAAATCCTCTGATTCTTCCATCAATATGCAAAGCTTACTGCTTGAAGCTTATAGCAGTATTGGAGAACCAGATGGGTTATATGGCTGTGGGGCAGGCAGAATGACAGATACTTTATCAAGGTGAGGGTTTGTTTGTTTTGTTTTTTACTTTGACCATTTTAAACTTCTGTTTTAAATTTTTAGTCAAAGTTATTCTTACCAAGTAGTGTTTCTAAATTCCAAATAACATATGATAATAATGGGCAATTGTGAAAGGTTTGAATGTTCATTGGAGGATCTGACAACACTGAATCAACTTGTGTGGCAATATTTTTCACCTTGAAATGTGACAAATTGGGTGTGAAAATTACCATCTGATGGATTGGGTGGTCCAGTGAATATAATCATGAACATTAATGACTTTGTGAGTGTCATACCCATACCTGCCAACTGTCCCTTTTTTCAGGGACTTCCCTATTTTGACCTAAACAAAAAGCAGCAACTTTATCATGTGCCCCCATTTGGTGCAGAAATCTGTATATAGTAATATATAGGAACTTTAGAAATTGTCCTCCTTTTTTAAACATTTCTTCTCATTTGTCCCTCTTTCTTAAACTTGAATATTGACTGATGTGCATACAACATTTTCTCATTGCAGGGTATGTTTTATTGAGTTAGCTTCGTGTGCATTATTTCTGTATTCAACTCTATGTTATGCCATGACTTGCCTTCATATTTAAGTTTTAATAAAATGTAATAATTTACCAAGTATTTTACTAGTGGCCAATATTATCTCAGAGTGGAATTCTAACTTACATCCATTGTCAGTTTACTGTTGAAACAGAATTTTTATATTTAGTCTCTAAATTGTCAGTTCCTTTCAAAAAATACCTTTATATCAGGTATATATTTTACAAAAAAAGTGAGATTTCTTGAATTGATTTGTTGTATATAACTTGTCCTCTTATATGCAGGATCCATACATATGAGCATGAGAGAAGTTGGGGGAAAGCTTTGGGTGCTTATGACATTCACATGGCAACACCTGGAAATGCCACACATGATGTTGGCATATTGCAAGTAAGTTTGGTGTTTTATGACATGCACATGGCAATACCTGGAAATTATACCCATGATGTTGGCATACTACAAGTAAGTTGGGTGTTTTATGACATACACATGGCAACACTTGGAAATGCCACACATGATGTTGGCATACTACAAGTAAGTTATGCATTTTGAAAATGCCACCTATGATGTTGGCTCACTGTCAAAGCGTAAATTGTCATGCATAATTATTTGACTGCTTTATTTGTGCGCATTTGTGCACATGCACATGGCAATACCTGGAAATGCCACCCATGATGTTGGCATACTACAAGTAAGTTGGGTGTTTTATGACATACACATGGTAACACCTGGAAATGCCATGCATGATGTTGGCATACTACAAGTAAGTTGGGTGTTTTATGACATACGCATGGCAACAACCGGAAATGCCACGCATGATGTTGGCATACTTCAAGTAAGTTGGGTGTTTTATGACATACACATGGCAACACTTGGAAATGCCACCCATGATGTTGGCATACTACAAGTAAGTTGGGTGTTTTATGACATACGCATGGCAACACCTGGAAATGCCACGCATGATGTTGGCATACTACAAGTAAGTTGGGTGTTTTATGACATACACATGGCAACACCTGAAAATGCCACACATGATGTTGGCATATTGCAAGTAAGTTGGGTGTTTTGAAAATGCCACCTGTCAAAGCGTTAATTTTCATCCATAATTATTAGGCTAAGAAAATTAAGGTTTGACCAGAAAGTAATTGCAATAGATTTTTTTTCACCACAATGCATTTTATTAAGGTCCATAGAACAACCAAAAAAAGTCCAAAAAAATCTGGATGGTGGAACCACGCCTAATTTGCATAAATTCAAAATGGCCGCCACATCATTGATTTTGACACTGTTTTGGTTGTTTTGCCTGTCCAAAACAGCAATTTCTTCAATTAGGATCCCAAAATTTTACATATTATGAAGTTATCATACTTCATATATTATAAGTAAGACATGACTTCTTAAATATGGTGGTATTTCATTTGCATAAATTAAAAATGGCCGCCAAATCATTAATTTTGACTGCTTTATTTTTGCGCACAAATTTTTAACATACCCCATAAAAACACATTCATGGTGCATGTTATTTTCACACGTAACAAGTTTAGCATAAAAAGCACAAAAATAAATATAGCAGGAAATTTTCCATTGTTGTGGTATTGCTTGCAAGTTTTCATGATATACACAGCAACACGTGGAAACACAACCCATGATGACCCTTCCTCTCTTATAAATCTTTTTATCCGCTGTCTATTTGAAGTCTTGTTCTAACACAGAAGAAAATTGAACGAATAAAATCAAATTGCCCTCAAATAATCAAGTGTCAAAGACCGTAATTTTCAGCATTATTGATCAGTCTTTTTTCATATTCTTCTTTCTCCTTTCTCTGAAGGCTATGCAAAACTTTGGCCTTGGTCATGTGCTCAACATATATTTACAAGGCTTGAGGTCATGTGATTTGACCTTTGACCAAGAGGTCGCTGATTACCAATATGAGGCTGCTTGGAGAAATGGTGTGTGGGACTTGGAAATTGAAAACAGGTAAGGGGGAGTGACTTGAGGAGTATAAGGCCACACTAATTTAATTGTTTGTCTCAAAGCTCTCCTAAATTTGAAAACCTAACGCGGAATGCTTTTTTTTTCTTTTTTTAGTAAAAATTTTTTTACAACAGTTCCAGGCGTTACATTTGCCATTTTCGCCATTCATTTTCCATCCATTGATATTTACTTGGATATTTACTCGCATGTTGTCTTACTTATGCTGTTTTGATTTTGCGATCCACAGGACACGATTTGTGAACTTCGATGGGGTTTTGACGAAATTGAAAAAAAAAATATTTAGAAGAAAAATTAAAATTTAGACAATTTGTCGATGTTAATGCGCATGTTTAAACTAATGGGCGTGGCAGCTTTGAGACAAACAATTAAATTAGTGTGGTTATAACGTTATTCACTCCTAATTTGCACATCAGGATATATTTTATATATTTATGGTTACTCAAAAGAGGAAGCCTTTGGATGGATTAAACCTCATCTGTCAGGATCCGTGTAAGTAGGCACTTCAATCACCTGTTACGTAATCGGTGAACGAAATCACTACACAGAACTCCTCTGCGTGTGTTGAACAGATGACATTTTTTTTTATTTTACAAAAAAATTTATTTTCTCATTCTCTGAATATGTTATCAAATCATATTTTCTCCCAAATGTCCTTTAACAGTTTTGAAAAATATTGCTTAGTTTTGGAAATATCGCGTGAGATTTAAGCGATGGTCATTTCAGAAAGCAAGTAAAAATTCAGCGATCACTGCAGAGCCCATAGAAATCCAATGATAAATATCTCCCTTGTCTGAAGGCACCACTTTCGGCGTGATTTTAAAATTCGCGGTTCTACGGGTGTTGACGGAAAATGCAAATCGGCTCGCTGTTATACATCAATCGCGTTCGAGATAAAGTTTTTCGGTAAGTTGAAGAGTTCAACTACCGCTGGGTGCTTGTTTCTTAAAATACAGGTTTATGGTTCCTGAGATATGGATTTTTAACCAATTCAAAATGTTTTTTCTCCGAAACGGAAAATTATTTCAACAAGCAACATGGGAAATTAATATCACTATATATCAAAGAATTTTTAAGAATTTTTTCAGCCTGATTCATTCACAAACATCGCGCCTAAATGAGAAAGAAACATTATAGCATAATTCTGCACCTTTTCTTGCGCATTTTGAAGTTGTCAACTCTTTGTGTACATTGGGGTGAAAACATGTTGACTCAACGGCAGTGATCCATGAAATAAGGAAATCCCATTTATCAATAGAAAAACAAGAAAACCACCCAGTGGCGTAATCAGAGGTGGCAGGGGTGGGGGTTGGGCGGGCCGTGAAAAAATGTCTAATGTATAAGATACACAAAATGTCACGCAATATTACCCACTCTGTAATTTAAAAATTGAAGACACGTGAAACCCCTTTTATCATAAAAAAGATACGTAAAATGTCAATGAATATGAACCATTTAAACATTGATAAAAAATATAAAATAAAATAAACAAATTTATGGTTAATTTTGTCGTTTATAAAATGCACGTAAAATGTAACATAATATTGCTCATTTTGTCATTATAATCTTGACACAAAAATGTCAAACAATATGACCCAATATGTCGTTTATGAAAACACAAAATATCACAAATTCATGAAATTTGCTGAAATGGCCGTTTCTGAATGTCTGTATCTCCGATATATAGGGCCGCGCCCTGGTAGCCCTTTGTTTTCAGAAATGTTTTTTTTTTCTCTGTAACTCAGTAAGATATAATTCAATCCAAATAAAAGTACATATTTCTAAAAGCGGATTTGCATACTGAACATGATGATGATATCATTTTTGGCCAAAAATTTCGACCTATTTTTACTTTTTAGAATCTAGAAAGCCATACCTATAGGAACGCATTTCTCGAATTTTTGATTTCGCTCTTACTTTTTGAAATATTGCCAAGTTTTTGAGATATTGTCAAAAATTAGTCCAAAATTTGAAAAATCCCACCGCTGCTACCATTTTTGACAAAACATGACACTTTTTGACCTATTTTTGGCAATATTTCAAAAAGTAAAAAAAATAAAAAAAAAATAAGAAATGCGTTCCTAGATATTGAATTCTTGATTTTTACAAGTAAATAGTTCAGAATTTCACCAAAGCACAATTATATTTTAAGTTAGCTTTCCCGTACAATTTGGGGTCAAAAACATGATTTTTTTAACCTAAAGGCCAAAATGACACAAAATGACCTCACCATCATGTTTAGTATGCAAATCCGCTCCCAGAAATATATACTTTTATTTGGATTCAGCCGTTCACCCATTATGTAACAGGTAACTGAAGTGCATAATGTAGTTTTTATAATTATGTCATTAATTATGCAAATCAGATGCACTTAAAAATGTTTTTAGTACTCAAAGCTAACACTACCAGCAACTTATATGGAAAGTTTGAAGTCAAAATATTAAACGGGTGTGGAGTTCTGTGATCTAGATTTCTGATAACATGTTGGAAAATCAGGAAAATACAGCTAATTAAGTAATTAATTATGCAAATTAGCCATTTCATGATGTATAACTCAACATTTTAAGCTATATTCTTAAAGCACATAATGTATGCAACATACTCTGAAAGTTTGAAGCTTGTACAATAAAAACTTTTAAAGATATGATCAAAAATGTTTGTTGAGACTGCAATATCTTGGTGCCATGCCAATATAAAGAAAATAAAAGAGTTGACCTTTGACATCTGTTCTCCAAAATAGCACTATCAAACTGCATAAAAATTGTAATATCTCCTCAACGGAAGGTCCGATTTCAGCAAACAGAGAAATATAATGAATTTTTAGTTGGATAATTTTTCACCTGAAGTGCCTAGTGTAAAGGCCTAGATATACTTTGTCATTTTTGTAGTCATTTTCATTCAGAATTTTTCTCATGGTGTTACATTTTCACCACTATGTTAAATTTTCATTCGGAATGAAAATTTTCATTTTGATTTTTTCTCATGGTGTAAAATTTTTCTCATGGAGTAAAATGTTTCACCATTTATGAAAATGTTTCATGATGGTGTTCAACGGGGCATAGATCGATCTCATTAGGTCGAGAACAATACCATAATTACCTTGATCTTTTCATTATAATCTGAAATTTGACCTTGACAGGTACTGTGGATTTTATTCTGCTAAAAAGACTTCTTTGATTTTTCTCCAAAGAGAAACATTTTCATTTGGAATTTTTATCATCGTCTTGATTTTTTATCATTCTATTTGTAGTTTTAGCGGATTATTCCGATCGATAATATCGTCTAGGAACTCAAGGTCAATATGCATTCAGCTCTATGGATTTTCAAGATGGTAAAAATGACAAAGTATATCTAGGCCTTAAGGTGATGAGACGAGTTAAATTTGGAAAAACATAATTTAACAAATTGATATTAAAATCTCCCATTGTATATACAGGTTTGTCATTATGTATATTCCATATTCTATTTTTAGTTTCATCTTAATTTGATTTCAGCTCATCAAGTGGATATCACAAATCAGTATACACAGCTCTTACAAGTCTGAGAGGAGGCGAATCAGATTTATTTGAAATGGCCCTGCAACAAGCACGCCAAAATACAGTAGACAGTCTATGCCATGTCAGTATGGAAAGTGCACACAGTGTGTATCCACTGTTATCCAGGTTACAGGGCCTGGCCGAACTAGAAAGTTTTGCACCACTGATTTTAAGGTAATGGCTTGTAAAGTGAAATCAATCAAGTCGTTAAATATTTTAGTTAGTTAAGAATATTTGGTATTAGCTAATCATCGTGTTACAACAGTTATCAAGAGTATAGACCTAATTCAGATCTTGAGTGAACCACTGAATGATCAGCATACCTGTCTTGATTTACCCTTAAAAAGGTAGAAGACATTTGATCGGCATAACCTGATTCTACAAAAAACCTTGGCTGAAATTTTAAAAGGAGTAAAAAATAAAAATGTTAAAAATAACATTAAAAAAGAAAAAAGAAATCCTCATATAGTGCCCCTCTAGAAATAGGGGTTTTTTTTGTTATGAAATATTAAAATCACTAGAGACCTACTGTATCTTATCCCTACTTTAGGCTAATCAAACTTTAAAAAATGGCCTTTGTAACATGCTTTCAAATTATTCTGTAAATTGTGATTTTCATCTAGTTATTTTGTCACTGATTTCAGGAAGCAGGACAATCTATCAGCATTGCTGACACAATGGAAGCAACAACTGCCAATCATGGATAATGAGTTTGAATTCATTGAACCAACATTGGCTATGAGGACTGTATTATTACAAACATTACTGGAGAAGAGACATGAGAACAAACAAATACCTGTGTTGCAAGGGCTTATGGGACATCTCCAGATAAAGGCGGAGTTGGCCAGGAATGCAGCTCATTATCAGGTACTGTATAGGTGGTATTTTTCGTGCTACATTTATTTTCGTGCTTTTGGCGCAAAAATGAGATAGCGTGAAAATAAATGTACCGCGAAAATTAATGTGGATGTGTTGCAAATGGAATTCTATACAAGGACAATGTTCATATGCGCGAAAATAAAAACGCGCGAAATGGTCCAAAATTGGCTGAGCGCGGAAATATTGGCGTTTACAGTAATACCATAAACCTTAGTAAAATGAATATGTGGTGTCATTTTACGGATGTGCATGCCGCACCTGAGATTTTTTGGAATGAAGTCACTATGAAATTTGTGTGCTGGGCTCGGAGCAAGTTTCCATGGGCGCTGGTAGAAGCGCAGACACGGTTTGCTTGTGGAATAATATGCACACATTGTCTATGCATCTATTATTGTTTCAAATAAATTTCGGACTCGAACTGACATTTTGATCGCGGCCACTGCGTATCCACAAGCTGTGACAAGCACAGGACATCGGGAGGTATTCAACACCGTTTCCAATCAGTAATAACAGTACTGCAACATCGTGTGTGCATGGAAAGCATTGCGTAAATTGCACACGCAATGCTGACGCAAGGCTCTTAATTATTTGAAACAACAATAGTCAAGATTTTCGCAATCTGCCTAGCCATTGGGCCTGTTTTCAAACAAACCTGAAGGTACAATAATGGTGCGTTCAGAGTCAAGCGATTTCATCACTGCAACATCGCTCGACGTCTAGCGATACGCAGTCTTCAAAAGTTAAGCGCACTATGTGTAGCGCGTGTTAAGACTGCGTATCGGCAGGCGTCGTGCGATGGAATCGTCGTGAAATCATTGTACTATGAATGCACCATAACTCTGCATGACCAACAACAAAACTGGCGTGTACAGATTACCCTTTTTAAATATCATATATGTAATCTTGGATAACTTTGACGCCAGGGTGACTTTCAACAACATTTTGACAAGGTGATTTGTGAAAGTCCCATCTAGCCTGATAGTGGTTTGTACAGGATTTCAAGTACGAGGGGGTATCAAAAAGTTTTAAAGATCACCAAGAAGAAATACAGCCAGGAACATAATTTTATCATGTGACCTTTTTCAAGTTAGCCATACTTTATTACGTCGTTATGACATCATATGTTGACCAATTTCCATAAATTTGGTATCAGTGGAAAGAGGAGACCCTACCCTGTACTATTGTATCAAATATCTTAACTTTGGATGTGTCTTCATAGAATCACTGGCTGTAACGCTTCAAATGTAGGGATTTAATCTTGCCACATATCTTTAATTTCTCCATGCAGCTTATCTGATTAGCGCAGGCAGGTTGTTGACATCTATCACCACCTGCATAGAAAGTATACATGCCATAGATTTCATTTTTGCACCATAATGTACACAAGGACGAGTGACCATCCTGACAAAAGTTCATCGATATGGCTCCTTCTCTTCTTGGTGATCTTTAAAACTTTTTGATACCCCCTCGTATTAACCATTGATGGTCAAGATCCTTTGCAAGTCACTATCAGACAAGATGTGTGTTTCACTAACCTTTTGTTCAAAGTCACCAGGCCTTTAAAGTCACCCCGGTTTATGGTACCTTGGTATTCACACTGATATGCTATTCATAGTAAGCTATTATCATAATATTCATAGTTTCTCAAATTGAGTCCAATTTCTTATTCAACAGATTGCTGAAAGAGCCATGTCGCACCTCCAACAGCTGAACCTACCAGGTCAAGACGATGATGGCAACCTTCAGTGGCGTATAGAGGGCGCTAAAATATGCTGGTGTCGTGGCGAAAAAGAAACTGCTATGCATATAGTCAAAGCATTAATTGACAAGCTTGGAAAGGTGAGTACTTTTTTTTTCAATTCAATTCAAAATTTATTTCAATATCATAAAAAATTACAGACATTTCATAAAACATAACATAAACATATACAAACTGATATGAGGAGATAACAAAAGGCCAGTAAAGGCCTGAAAGGGTTACCCCCTGAAACACTAAGTAGGGCCTACGTTGCATATTTAAATTACAGCACAAACAAAATAACTATCACATGAACAAGAAATGCCAAGAACCAAACAAAGCTCACTTATAAAGATCAAGCAGTGTAGCTTTCATAATTGATCTAAACTGTTTGACAAACTGTTTGACAGTTTTTGCCTCTTTCAATTTCAAATTTAACGAATTCCATAGAATGGGTCCAGTAACTCTAATTGCTCTGTCAGCATACATTTTTTTAGCATTGTAAATACTATAATTTTCTGAATATCTTTCATGTTTCTATAAATAAAATTGCCCTGTATCACAGGTCAATTTAATGTGGTATTGTTTGTGACATTAACGGCTACTTGAAAGTAGTCAGTACTTGGGTAGTGAAAAGGGTATGGGTAGGGGTAGTCAGAAGTATGGAAGGACCAGCTGAGATTCATTGGGCACACCTCTGCCTGCCAGTGGAATAGCCTGAGAGAATGTCTAGTTGTTTCATTCAAACTCATGGCAAAAGGAGACCTAGACGTCCATGCACCTCTTATTCAGCTTACGTCCAACTTGTACTACAATGTATGATGAAGGCATGATGCAAACTGAACATGTATAATCACACATGTAAAAGGTTGCTGTGCATGGAGAAATTTTGTAATCGCCTGCTCCGTAGCCTAATGAGGATTTTCACTGACAATCGATCCCAGGCTTAATACACAATAGGCCAGACCTTCTCAAATAGTGGCCCGCAGGCCAAATCCGGGCCGCGAACTACTTTAATTTAGCCCTTCGATCGCTTCTGGAATACAGAAGTATATAGGAAAAGCATTGAAAAAGGTCTTAATTTGGCCCTCCAAGAGGTATTATTGAACTGGCGTTTGTCCTTAATGGCCCGCCAACAAATTTAATTGAGAACCCCTGCATTAGGCAATATTAACATGCAATACACTATGGTGCTCCTTCATTATGTGCTTTACAATCAATTACATTTTTAAAACATGTTCCATTGTGTTAAATATATTGTTTCAGAATCAACAGACAATTAGCAGAAGTAGCCTTTATCCAGAAGCCCTCACAGTTTATGGCAATTGGCTTGCAGAGACGTGTGCAGAAAGCCCAAATGTGATATCAGATGATTACTTAGACAAGGTAAGCTAAGTAGCCTGTATCCAGAAGCCCTCACAGTTTATGGCAATTGGCTTGCAGAGACGTGTGCAGAAAGCCCAAATGTGATATCAGATGATTACTTAGCAAGGTAAGATAAGTAGCCTGAATCCAGAAGCCCTCACAGTTTATGGCAATTGGCTTGCAGAGACTTGTGCAGAAAGCCCTAATGTGATATCAGATGATTACTTAGACAAGGTAAGATAAGTAGCCTGAATCCAGAAGCCCTTGCTGTTTATCGCAATTGGCTTGCAGAGACATGTGCAGAAAGCCCTAATGTGATATCAGATGATTACTTAGACAAGGTAAAATAAGTAGCCTGAATCCTGAAGCCCTCACAGTTTATGGCAATTGGCTTGCAGAGACGTGTGCAGAAAGCCCAAATGTGATATCAGATGATTACTTAGACAAGGTAGGCTAAGTAGCCTGAATCCTGAAGCCCTCACTGTATACGGTTATTCAGTATCGTAGTGATTATGTAACCTCCCCAGTAACTGGTTCAAGCACATCCCCTGACAACGGTGTGTGCTATACTTTTGTATGGTGATCATTTCGATCATGGTTCAAAACTAGAAAGCGTAAACCAGTCTGAGTTGTTAGGGTGATAATCGGATTACACGTAACACTTCGAGACTGAATTGGCTTGTAGATACTTGTGCAGAAAGCTCAAATGTAATCATGACTATGTGATACTCAGTACCAAAACATATTATAAATTGATTATTGATTCAAAGCCAACCTTTTCAAAATAACTGTATATTTTTCTTTCCTGTAGGCAGTGACAATCTACAGTGCCCGAGATGACAACAGCACCCCAGCCATTGAAGCTTATCTCTCCCTAGCACGGTTTGCCGATACTCAATACCAAAATATTGTGAATTACATGAAATCCAACGTGTACCAGGACAAGAAGGCGTTGCTCCTGAAATCTAGAAGAGAAATCGAGGCGGTCCAGGCATCGAAAGATGCTTCTAGTCTGGGAAGGTTAGACATTTGTAGATAATAATTAGAGAGCATGTTTACCTGAGCAGAATTTCTCTTTTCTGAGGTCAGACAGGGTGATGACACTCCTATACCCAGTCAAAGGACAAAAATGTGGCTCTTATATTTTGAGTCCAACCAGGATCAAACTAATACAAATCACCAATATCTGATGATAGGACTAAAATGGCTGTTCAAGAAAAAATAGTAAAGAAGTTAAAAAGGGAAACCAGGAGAGGCCACTCACACATAGTAAAGGTGTGGGTGTGTGCCTTGACCGAGACAGATTTCTTTTGCTCCCCATGACCCCATTTTAAACTTGCTTCAGTTCTAAAGACTCCCATTTTCAATGAGAGCAGATCCAAAAAGTGGGGGTCTTACAAACTTTGTTTTCATCAGAAAGTTCATTTCAATCTTATTTTGCCAAATTTCTCTAGTCGTTATATTTTTATGGGGAAAATCAGTTTGTATTAAAAAAAGGGTATAATTTTGGCAAAAATTGGTTCCATAAAGTCCCTATATTGACTAAAAAATCAGTTTAGAAGCCCCCATGTTGAAAAACATGTGCGGCAAATACCCTACTAAAAATATTTGAGTAAACCCTTATTGACCACTGTGATCCTTTGTTTAGACCCTCAGTTAAGACTTGACCTGAATTCTGTGCAATATTACATGGTGCACCAACCTATTTCAATTTTTCAGATATGTGCGTACCTTACAAAAGCAAGGAGAGATAGACCAAATGGAGGTCCAGTCGTTAGAGCAAGATAAAGACAACTTCTTACACAAAGCAGTGGAGTGCTATCTGCAGTGTTTGGTTGCTGGCAACCAACACCAAGATATCAGGGTCTTCCGATTATGCTCGCTGTGGTTCAGTAACTCTACAGATGAGTATGTCAATCATCGTTTGCAGGTAGGTTGCAGGACAATCAGTGAAAACATCGCTTAATTGTAGACTTTTGATCTAGATAAAACAGTGGAGTGCTATCTGCAGTGTTTGGTTACTGGCAATCAACACCAAGATATCAGGGTCTTCCGTTTGTGCTCGCTGTGGTTCAGTAATTCCACGGATGAGTATGTCAATCATCGTTTGCAGGTAGGTTGCAGGACAATCAGTGAAATTAAGGACACAAATTCTACCCTTTGGTTGTAATTATAAATTCAGACTTTACATTGACAATTAGCATCAAGATACATTGTGCTCTCTGTCATTTAGTAACTCCACGGATGAGTCAATCATCGTTTACAGATGGGTTGCAAGACAATCATTGAAAACATTACGTGATTGTAGACTTTTGATCTAGATAAAGCAGTGGAGTGCTATCTGGAGTGTTTGGTTGCTGGCAATCAACACCAAGATATCAGGGTCTTCAGATTGTGTTCTCTGTGGTTCAGTAACTCTACGGATGAGTATGTCAATCATCGCTTGCAGGTAGGTTACAGGACAATCAGTGAAATCAAAACTTGATTGTAGACTTTTAATCAAGAAAACAACAATTTTTTTGCATAAAGCAGTGGAATGTTGTTATATGTAGTGTATGGTTGCTGGCAATCAACATCAGGAGGTTCAGGCTGTGTTCTCGGTGTTTCAGTAACTCCATGGATGAGTATGTCAATCAGCGCTTACAGGTATGTTGCAGGGCAGTTAGTGATATCAAGTTTTAAGGATTCACAGGTCCTTGATCTTGTTAATTCCTCTGTAGAAAAAGAGAATTGTAATATCGTTTGGAGTAAAAAAATTCTCTTTTGATTCCCTCCATCTCGTGTGTCAGTACCTATGATGCATGTGAGTGGGATAAGCATTGCTTCCCCACCTATTTGGTGATAATCAAAGTATAATATCGGGAAATATTGTCTAGTCCTTTTGAACATGACATAAATTCTCAAAGGATCAGTTTTTTGCTTGGGTGTTCAATGCTTGGAAGGTAACTGGCTCACAAGGTGATGGTGTTGATCCCCACAGTAATATCATAATACAGTAAAAGTAGAATACTGCTTGAATTTGCTCAGGTTTGAGCTCCCATAATTTTTTCAAAGCAACTGGGCCAAACTCTTCTTTTTTGTTATATTTGTTGTGAGGAGATTGCAACACCTCCTTCCCTGTGAATGTGATACCAATTGAAAAATGGCGGTGCCTATTTGACACCTGAGTCGAGAAGAGTACATGAGGCTGGTAAGTATGTACAAAGATACTCCAAGTCTAAGACTATCTCTGTCCCCTCTGGCTTAATTTATTGGTGGAAAGATATTTCGTTTTGCAGGAAGATACATCTAAGATAGCCAGCAGTAGGTTCCTTCCACTCCTGTACCAGCTAGCAGCTAGAATGACCACAAAGACCCAGGATAAAGAAGAGTTTCATGTGGTGCTCAATGCAGTATGTATACCCCAATTACTATGGCATAATATCAAGACTGAGACCACCTATAAAATGCTTTATATCATGTGCCAGCTCTCGTTTCACATGGTGCTCAATGCGGTATCTATACTCTAATTATAAAAGCAAGCTTTTATTTAGCCCTACTAAATCTGAGAGCAATTCTCAGAGTGCCGCTGTTTATACACTCTTGCTCAAAAGTATTTCCGCACAAAAACTTTATTCAGCCATATCTCAAAAGGCATTTATCCGATTTTCATCATTTTTTGACAGAGTCTATATTGTATAATTATTGAACTAACTAATACGGAATTGAATTCATTGCATTTGCAAGCTTGCCAACCATTTCGCAGGACAGTAGTCTCGCATTTGAGACTTTTAACCCTTGCATTGTGGGATGTCCCGCATTTCCATACTGCAAAAAAAGACAAAAATGTTAAAGAAAATTACAGTAACTAGCATGAAGAAACTATAATTTTTTTTCAGATCAGAATATATCAATTATCCATGTTTTATGTACCTTTCTGAGCCAAAATAATGAAGAAAAGTCATGTTATTTGCCAAAAATCGTTCAAATTAAAAAGTAACATGGTTCAAATGGAGGGACTCGCTACTTGTTCCCAAAGTGTCCCGTTTTTGGATTTCCAAAGGTTGGCAAGCCTGCATTTGAAAAATAGGGTGTGCAATGCACATTACTACTTTCATCTGTACATCTGCGCATTTTGATTTAAAACTTACAACCTGAAAATATTCTATCCGGTTATAAGGTAATAATGAGGTTATGAAAAATTGATAAGTTACATATTAATGAGATTTGTACTTATGATGTATTTGTATATGGCCCATTAAATCAGAAGATTAAATATTAAAACAAGCATCAATTAATTCATATTGAATAGATAAGTTACCTATACTAGTAAGAATCTTTGATGATTTTAGATCGTTTATAAAAAAAAATGAGGTTTCTTAACGTTTTTGATAGTGCGGAAATACTTTTGAGCGGGAGTGTAATTGTGCCGCCATCAGGAAATCGTTCTGATCAATTCTTTTCAAAGAAGTGCCATTCCCAGGTAAAAACTTGATCTTCTCCTAGATTGTACTATTTCCCATAACAGCTCTTCAAATAACACTCAGGTCAATGAAGCTATTGAGATGAAAAGGACATAACCTGTTGGCCATAATAGTGGGGCGGAAAATTGGGACCTACAGATCTGATTGTTCCTGTTCCTTTTCTGTGAGCTCTCAATTACTACAAACATTAGGACTTACACAATGTGAGATAAATATGCCCAAGGAGATTAATCAAGGAGTCTAAAGTATTGAAAGCAATTTGCTATATCCAGCATGGTGTTATGATTCTAATTATAGTTACCCTCCCTAATCAGGAAGCAGCAATCAATATATAACATTTGACACAAGTTTTGGAAATTGTGAAAAGTAGAACCATCAAAATACCAAGTTTTGCAAAGAAAAAGGCCCCATTGCGATATCTTGGCAGCCTGATTTTGGTACTTATGTTTGCAACATGTCGCTTTTGTACTATAAGTACCTCTGATTTCAATGTTGATTCTCCAATATATTTACTTTTTAATTTTTTCAGGTCATTGAGAAGTGTGCCATAGACCACCCATATCATGTCTTGCCAATAGTTCTTGCTCTCGCCAATGCCAACAAAGACGCAATCATCACTGCACCCAAGAAGTCATCGGGTCGCCTTGCAAGACCTGGAGGGGATTCAAGCCATGCCGATGAGGTGAGAGCCAATGTTTAAGTGCAATATTGTGTATCTTTGTGCAGGTTGGGGATGTGTTGTGGTGGGTGGGTGTATAATACCGATACTGTGTTATTCATGCACTCGCTGAAGTCTATCTTTTAAATAAGTTCCCTGAAAATCGCACCCAGAATATTCAAACAATTGAGCTTCTACGCAGTCCTTGCATCACATGTAATTCAGAATTTAAATCAACTGACAAAGCTGACACATGACGATCGTTATGACTGGTCACTTTTCCCCAGTGACAAGAGCTTGGGGTGACGATCGCAGTATCAACCAATCACATCCAACTGTGTGAATTGCAGTGGGACGCGTAAGGCGCAGAGTACTACTTGACAACACGCATTAACCCTTACTCTCGTACACTTAAATACAATCTAAGTCCGAATACGTCATAAAAACTTTCTGGTTCACCCTGGGATTCGAATCCCTGACCCCCGCTATCCCAATCCAATTTCCAGCTACGGCAAGCCACCGAGCATCGCCTGCCTCGGCAGCAATTTCCTTACCATCTATATCTGCCGTCTGTGACATATTAGGACTTAGACTAATTCTTGATTTCTTACTGTACTACTTTGTAGTATGAAGGAGGGTAATGGTTAATGACTAAAAACCCTGTAAAATGGGGAGCTCATTCCCAAGATTGACTGTAATGCAAACAGAGGCGCTATCATCACAGCGCCAGGATAGAAATATTCGGGTTGATATGCAATACTGAAGAAGATACAGATACAAGTCATCATAGGTGGTGGGGTTGTGTGTAAATGTGGTGGGAGTGTTTGTGTGTAAGTTGGTCCATATTGTGTGAGAGTCTTGGGGTTGGTGGGTGGGTTTGTGATACTGAGGCAAGATTGTGTGTTAATGTGGTTTGGTACTTGTGCATGTAGGGGTTGTGTGATGTGAGAAAGTATTGTGGTGGGTGGTTCCGTGATACCTGAACCATGTTATACCAAATTGATATATATACATGCACTCACTGTGTACAAAGGCGCTATCATCACAGCGCCCAAAAATTGTCGGGTTGACTTGCAAGACCGTGAGAAGACACATCATGCAGATGAGGTGACATTATGTTAGGGGCGCACCATTTGTTTCTTGGGGCCATGGAAGTTTTGGGGTTTTTTTTAATTTCGCCGCCAAAGGCGCAAAAAAAAAAAATCTTGACCCAAAAATGAGGAAGGGAAAAAAAAGTTTACCCAACTACTTCAACATAAAAAATGACTCGACCTCAACTTCCATGCCCCCCCTGAATATCAAATGGTGGCTCCCTTAATGTGCAGGGTACCAAGGGTATTCAATATGATTGTGGCTTAACTAAGGAGATGAGCAATAAAATTTTTATTAATATGTTACATAGTTCAACATGATAGATGAATAATAAATGGAAGTTTCAAGTAAATATGTGCTCTTGTTTTTATGTTACAGAAAATTAAAACTCTGATCAGAGGTTTCTGAAGTTTTGAATCAAGCATGAAAAATCAAAAAGTAACTGTAGTGAGATCAAAAACTCCCACATCCACCCCCTGGCACTGTCATGTATGAAATCAGCATCCAAATCAGGGGGGCCAGAATTGATTTCAAATAAAATTAACTTCCGCCTATTGACCTTGATGTTAAAATGAAAATCAAACCAAATGATCTGTTTAGGTCATAGAATATAAATCAATGTTTATAAATACTAAAACTGTTGGAGTTGGATAATCAACTCCACTGTACATTTTTATTTTGGTTTCTCTGTTGAGAACTACTTTTTCTCCCGCAGTACGTTAATGACGATACTGGCGGAAGGTCACGTGACATGCTAAGATGTGATGGGCCATAGCCGTCGCCTCCTGAACCAGAGAGTTGATATTTACTTGAAACTTTCCCTGTTTTTAACTATCAAGTAGAACTACATAACACATTTAAAAGATCTGCATAGCCTCTCCTACCATAGGCAGCAAATTTACTGAACACCCCTCCTAAATCCCATTGTTTGTATAGGCAGGAGCGGACATCCGGGCGTTTTGTTTACATCCGGGACGTTTATCCAAATAGCACGGTGAAAACAATTGCCGACTTCCCATTCAACTCAATGGAGAAAATGTCGGCTCGCAGAAACTTTGATTGATTTAGCAAATTTTCAAAATATTTTGATTCCAAAGTCACATGAGATGTGTGGTTTTCAAACCACAACAAAATAACAAACAGCTTATCATTTCACAGATTTCCTTCTCGCTAAAAAAGAAAGAAAATGAATGGATGCCTTGCTGAAGTATTGAATGTTTTCACCGCGCACGAAAGCTCACAAAGTCCAATGCGAGTTTTTTTTAGATTGTGCTGCGTATGATGTAGGCCCGCTCTGCTCTATTCCAGAAAGTCGTATCTATGTAGATATGATGTTCTTGCTTACATTGGTGATATACCACTTGCACAAGAAAGTCGTATATGTGTGCAGATATGACTGTCTTGTTTACAAAACATGAATGGATGCCTGGCAGAAGTATTAATTGTTTTCACCGAAAGCTCACAAAGTCCAACGCGAGTTATTTTTAGATTGTGTTTCGTATGACATAGGCCCGCTCTGCTCTATTTTACAGGACCGTATGGAAGCAGCAAAGCAGATGCTGGAGCGTCTACAAACTTCTAGGTGTGGCAAGATCTTATCCTCCATGGAGAAATTATCAGACGCTTATATCAACCTGGCGTACTGGGATGTGTCGCAGTACAAGAGGGAAACGAGTAAGTTATAGAAACGTAATATATTTGTGGCTGTCCAATCCAAAGGAGTGGTAAATGCAGCAAACTTCATTTTGTGCTATAGGTAGATACTTTATTTACCCATTGCATGGTAGGTGAATGTTGATATTTCACACCGCTGACTACACACACATTGACACATAGCTCATATTCAAGCAGGCATGACTTTAATTAGGCCTGATAGTTTTGTTTTGATTCCTAAATCAAGTGTTTCTATATATATATGTTTTTTCTGGATTTCTCGCGATGTGATAGACAATTTTTATTTGAGAATATGTTATCAGGAAGATGATTTAGTCCATGCACACCAACCAATAAGTAGACATGAATTCTGATATATCGTTGCAGAGTTATTGAATTTTAAAACATTGCCGAAATTTTTTGGAAGGGAAGAATAAAAAAATACAGTTGTCTACAAGTTATGTGGACATCCATGCATACTCAAGAATTTTTTTAATATATCCGCTTAATCAAATGTAATTAAACAACAAGCGGCAAAAATAACAATTATTTAGGTGAAATTTCTGCGCCTGTTTTTCCGCCTAAATTAATTGTTGATCAGCCCTTTACCATGCGGAACTAATCATCTTTAAATACCCCGCGCATGTGTGGGCGCAAAAAGCTGCAAAATAACTCCTGGTGTGTGTGTAATATCCATTCAGACAATTAAAATATTGACCAAATTACTCTGTGTATTGACCAGCGGTGTAATGGTGATTGGTGCCGTGACCTTGTTAGCCGAAAATAAAGAAAGTAAAAGATTTTTTCCCCCGACCTGCGTTCTCCAAAATTAGCGATACAAAAACCTTCATAACTTTGCAACGGAAGGTCGGATTTGAAAAATTCAAACGGTTTTGGATTTCTTAGATCACCTTTTTTCATTTAAAATTCATTCAAGAATTTGATATATAATTTTAAAATCACCTGAAGTGTCTACTATAGGTGAAAAATATGTGTCAAGATCATAATTTGCCAAAATTGATTTTTTGATAGATTCACAATCCTTGTGCTTACTCAAAACACCAGCCAAGTTTCACTTCAAAAAAATTATCAGAAATGTGAAATATGCCGGTCTATTTTAAGGACAATCAACAGAAAATATAGGACTTTAATGATCTTTGAACGCGTTTATCTCAGGTATACATTTTACTCCCTGACAAACTTCTGGAAATCGTGTGAAGCTGTCAATTTAATCCGTATAACATGGTCTTTTCAAATATTTAAGAAAGTGAAAATGACAAGAGGCTGCATTTATACGGCTGGTTTGGGATGGACAGAATCAGAAAAAAAATCAGATTTAGTTATAAATCCATAACTTCCATTTTTGCTCACTCATTGATTTCGTCTGCAGGGCCTATCAAGCTTCCATCAAACCAACCTTTGACACAACTCAAACATCTGAAGGACGTTGCCATGCCGACCCTGCACCTCAAACCTGACCCCCAGTGTCGCTATGATAACATTGTGTATGTGGAGAAATTTGATAACATGTTCAAGCTGGCTGGTGGTGTCAATTTGCCCAAGATTTTGACTTGTATAGGCTCGGACGGTATTAGGAGAAGACAGTTAGTTAAGGTAATGTATGAAGGTATCAGTGAAAAAATATCAAATTGTCCAAGATTTAGACTTGTGTATCTATAGGCTAGCTAGGACAGAGTCAGAAAGAGACAAATAGTCAAAGTATTATATAAAGGTATCAGTGAAAAAAAAACATCATTAGGCAATATAAAACTGGCTAAAAAAGTGGCTGACAAGTTTTTCTATTTTTGTTTTCAGGGTAAAGACGATCTACGTCAAGACGCTGTTATGCAGCAGGTGTTTGGCTTGGTCAATAACCTACTGCAGCGTAACCAAGAAACACGGAATAGAAGTCTTCATATCAGAACTTACAAGGTGAGTAGGTTAAAGAGGCATTGATCAAGTTTAGCATCATCCTCAATATTTTTTCCAAACTTTTCAAAACTTCTTTTTATCTCCCTGGCTTGAAAAAGTAGAAGGGATGTAAGTGTCGGCGGTGGCGGCGTTGTGAAAAGGGTTGACATTTGCCTCTAACCAGGGGCGTCGGAAGGAAAATAAAAGTGGTGCGGCCCATTAGTTCTCAAAAAATAGTAAACAACGAAGCCCCAGAAGAAAGTAGACACTAAAAACGACTATGTAAAGAACTGTTTTATGGTTATTGATGCTAGGACCATAATAAAACACATTAAATTAATTAATTTTTATTTTTTCTGGCTGAAAAGTGGTGCGGCCAAAGCCCACATGGCCCACACAGTTCCGACGCCCCTGCCTCTAACTTATGCATACTTCAATGGATAAGTTTTAAAATAGGCTGTAAATGTCAATTTAGCCTAATTTGAAAAGTCTGAATGGAACCAAACTTGGGTTTTGGATATAATATAAGAACACCCATATGTTGATGAGGTCAAAGGTCACATAACAAAGGACAAAGGTCATTCGTAAATAATGCATTCCTTCTCCCTAAGCATCTATAGTTTTGGGATAGCATCAGCCAGGGGGATCGTGTGGTTCCGAGAATCAGTATTTTTTTCAATCTCCAATTTGTGTGCAGTGAAATTTGTAATTGTTAAATGTTACTTCTATGTCATTGTGTCTGCTACAACATTATTACAAGCAAAACAGAAAATCAACTTAATTGTTTTGTTTTTTATAGGTGATACCACTTTCCCAAAGGAGCGGCTTACTTGAATGGTGTGAGGGTACAATGCCGTTGGGTGAATATCTCATTGGAAATCAGAGGACAGACTTTGGAGCACACAAACGCTATCGTCTACAAGACTGGACATCCATGCAATGTCGCAAGCAGATGTCGGTAAGTGAAGTTTTTGTTGCAAGAGAACCCTCAAGGCATCTATCTTTGAAAATAATAGGTATCAGCAGTGCAAGACACATGATCAGGGATCAGCTAAATTGTTTTGTTTTTTAAATGCCAGACAATTGTATCCTGACCATGTAGGTAATCCCCCACCCACCGGAGGGAACAATGTCAATCTTGAGTCTCAATGAGAATCGGAGGACTGCAAGACTTCAGAGCATGTATCATCAACATCTCTTTGAACATTCACAAGTTTCATTTAGATAACCAAGTTTGCATACATATAACATCCTTTTGATTAATCATTCTTAGTCACTGAGTGAGATTTGACCTCCTAATTTTGGCCATCCATTATGAGAAGATAGATGACAGTGCGTTCAGCGTGAAACGCAATGGAACCGCGCATTCAAAATCACGGCTCGATGCAGGTATACGCACACATCCGGCACGATCAGCTTTTCTTGTTTGGAATATTTCATGTTTGAATAGGGGTGTACGTTTTTCAAATAATAATGTTTATAGTTTTTGGCAATAATTTACATCGTTTTTGGTTTATAAATTAATCAAATTTGTGACTAAGAATGAGAATAAAAGGTGGCAATTTATTGTTTTGCCTTTCATCTATCGTCTCATAATGGATGGGCGTACATTATTTTTTTGGAATGGGTGCAAATCTTATCTTTTATTCTCTAATTATACATACAAATTCAATATCAAGTCAGGGTTAAGGGAACAATACCTCAAGAATTATAATATCTACATCAAAAGTATTTGGCTTTCACCTCTCGTAAAATTCAATACAAAAGGTTCAGTCTCCAATCAGTTGTTATCCAACAAGCACAAATTATTATTCACATGGTTTAATTTAAACAGTCTACTTTTTGTCATACAGACATAAAATTAATTTGAGACATTTGAATTTTTACCTCTTGACAGCAAAATAAAAAAAGGCAAATTATGAATTATAATTTATAAATTATTCCATTTCCATTTTTACAGAGTGCTCACAGTAGTGGAGACAGCAAGAAGAAGTACAGAGATTACGTCAGTGTTATGAAACACTTTCAACCGGTCTTTCGACATTTCTTCTGGGAGAAATTCCCTGAACCTGCGCTGTGGTTTGAGAGGCGACTCGCTTACACAAGGAGTGTAGCAACTTGCTCTATAGGTTCGGAGAATTTTTTTTATTTGTATCAGTGAAATTGGAGAAAATAGATATAGGGTCATCCTTTTTAATGTGGGCACCAATAAAAGGTGGATTTGTTACATGGAGAGTGATTTATGCA
>JXSR01S014830.1:53110-64644 GCA_000969725.1 Ophiothrix spiculata | reverse complement strand
TTGAACGGAAGTAAAAATGGAGTCAGTATGTATTAAGGCCAATATTTTACTCTTCTTATTATTTAAATAAAAAGGCGAGGTTTTCAGCACATCTGAATCATGAAACACACCTTTAAGTACATAAGTAGTATGTTTTACTCACGTTAGTGGACAGCATCAAGCGGGAATAACTGTTCACTCGATAAGGTTCTGATAAGATCCAGATAAAAAACAATAAACAAACCCAAAATACCCCACCAACCATTTCATATTCAATAACCTTAATCAAAGTACAATTCCATCAAGTCAACGAAATGCATTTCAAGTACAAACCAACAAAACAAACGAACCTATCTAGTTGATAGCGAGATTGAATGTGATCAATAAGAAATAGATTTTTAAATGCCAACAGTGGGTCAAGTTATATTGAAGAAGAATATTGCAAAATTATTTTGGAATATGTTTTTTCTTTCTGCAGGGTACATTTGTTTACTGGGGCAATGTGGTACAGTAGTTTGAGTATTTGGGGGTTTAAGTCCTAGCCATAAATGGGTTTGGTAAAACACTAAAAAATGGTGATGATCACCATGGCTATTCGCAATAAAGTTCAATTTTGATTTTACCTTTTACCTAAGTTAGTGTACACTTGTACTTCAAGGTTTTAAGAAAATATTAAACTATTTTTCATTAAGATTCAAGTAAGTAATAATTGATTTGCTGATATTGGTTGATTCATAAAGGCTGTAGATAAGTCTGTGAAGGACTCCAGGCTCAGACTAATGTTCAAATTTGCAAAGCCAAACTAGGCTATGTTACTTCTGCTTTATTAACATTTCAAAAGAAACCTGACCCCCATTTAATACTACTAAGTTCTACAATTTCCAACCAGCATTGTATATAAATAAAAAAACTTTATAGAGGGTGGTTATTCTGTTCTACCACAGATTCTTGCTCTAAGAAGAATCATCGAAGAATTGAGAATCTCGAAGAGAGGAGCATCAATAGTCTTTGTAGACTTCTCAAAGGCCTTTTATAGTGTAAACCGGAAGGCAATGATGCATATTTTACTCAATTATGGTATCCCTGAGGAGATTGTGAGTGCCATTGCAATAATGTATGACAACCCAACAAGTTTTGTGCAGAGCATGGATGGTCCAACCGAAGAATGTATTACAACAGCAGGAATTCTTCAAGGGGACACTCTTGCTCCCTTCCTTTTTGTTATTGTGGTCGACTATGTATTGCGTCAGTCAGCTGACACCATGAGTGACAAGGGCCTCACAATTGGTAGAAGATCTGGACGTCAAAGTCAAAAGTATTTGACAGACCTAGAATATGCAGACGATGTCGCCCTGACCACAGAACTTATGTCATCTGCTCAAGATCTACTAGTTGCATTCGAAGAATCGGCGGCTAGGGTCGGACTAATGCTCAATGCAAAGAAGACCGAATGCTTGATCCTCAATGAAACATCTGATCATCCTCCTATCCGCTTAATGAATGGAACTGCCATCAAGGAAGTCAAAACTGACTAGATGTCAACATCAACATCCAACTAAGTATCAGATCTATGGTGATATACCCCCATCTCTACAACCGTGGCACAGAGGAGAGCCCAGTTTGCTGGTCACTGCTTTCGAGCCAAGGACCAAATCATATCAGACCTTTTTCTTTGGTTGGAGACTGCCATGTCCAAACAGAGGCTGTAGACCATTAACGTACCCTGATACCATATGTAGAGATACTGGCTTGAACTTCAATGAGCTTGGAAGTGCAATGTGTGATAAAGATAGTTGGAAAAGATGTGTGTCATGGATCTCGACGGATGTCGAAGGATGATGATGATTCTGTTGTAAACGTGTAAACAGTCATTGCTTCATCTTACTTAGAAAATCACACATCAACAGACAAGTGTCAGACTTCTCAGTTGAAGTCACAATAAGTAAACTTATGTCTACAGTTAGCTCTGTTATAGATATTTATTCCTTTCATAAAAGTAGAGTATGGGGGATATATACAGCAGATTGTCTCCATTGTAATGATTGTGTCTACTTTTCTTATGACAATTTGTCTATGTTTTCTGTCAACATGAAATGAGAGCCCCACTTTGATATTACTTTATGTCTCTTTGTGTGTCTGAATGATGTAATTTTTCTCATATAGTCAAATACAAACTATCCCAAAACTATCTTTGTGTTTCTAATTGTTAATACTGTTAAGTTAAAGGAATTGCCCATCATCCTGATTCTGAAATTTCATTTTTTCCCACATAGGAACAGCATGCCCATGTATGCTGTTGCTTTGATTCAGCATTATACCGGGTCAAATTAAAACCATTATAATTGAACATGAGCTCTATTTGAGGTGAAAAAACTAAAAAGAGAAAATGTTTTATAATTGTCCAAGAGTGATATTTTAAAGAAACTAAGCCAAGGTGTATAGAACTTGCAAGGGATACACAATGCAATACTGTGAGTAAAACGGGGGTTGATTAAACTTATCTATGAAATTTCTGACTTTTAAATGTGTTTGCAATATTAAGTAGGAACACATTAATGATTTTTTTAAGTTTTAAAAAAAAATTGAAAATCTTGGGTAATTAAGTTTTCATCTTTTCACTTCTATATACATGGTGACTTTGCATCAAATGTTTCATTCACATCTATATTTATGCTAATCCTTTTCATGTTAAAATTAATTAATGATTGTATTTTGCCTAGTAAAAAGTCCTAGAATGGTAATTGTTCCGTATGTAGGTGTGTGCATTTTATTTAATTTTATAACATATTATATTCAATTACTTTTTGTTTGTATATATATAAATTTTACTTTTTATAACAAAATGAAAGATGTACTGTTTCATTTTGCTGTTATTGCACGATGATAACAAAAAGCATTGAATCAATAAACGCAGGTTTTTCGATGGTCATTTTATAGCTGTGACAGTTCAATTTGAATGTCAATATTGTTTTTAACCAAAGTGAAGTTGATAATGGAAGCAATATAAGGAAATAATTTGATTGTGTTGATTTGAAAATAACACAGACCACTTTTGCCAAAGATTATTCCATATTCCTTGTCTCAGTGTTGCTGTAGTCCATAATAAATCCTGAAATAATGAAAGTAAAGGGGGGTTTCTAAAAAATCTCAGTTTGTTATTTCGAAGTTAAATAGAGATTTTATTTGTCAAAGCTGAAATAGAAATTTTATGTTACTTTTTAAAAATCTGACTGCATGCACAGATCCAGCATAGAAATGATTTATTTGCAATCGATTTTCTTCTTGCCTTTTCACTTTACTAAGTATATGAATGAGTGGCATTACAGTCACTAGGCATTATATTGAAAAGGAAAAAGCGATTTTAACCAATAAGAGTTGCTATTATTTTTTCCTTAAAATTTAAGATTGTCATGTCTTTAAATATCACTAATAGTTATTTTAAGATGAAAATCACAGAATAGAAATTACTCTGAGATATTTGTTTGCACACAGAGTAAAAGTGTCAGTTTTTATTTTAAATGTTGTAATTAAAAAAAAAGACACATTTTGTTGATATTACTGTATTTTGCCACCAAAGAAGGGAATGTTTTATGAAATATCTTGTCACATTTTGGGAATAATTAAGTGTTTTAGAATAGAGGTAAAACTGTCTGAATATCATATAGGAAAATGGGAAATTTGAAACTACAAAAAAATAAAGATTATTCAAGAATCTCGAAATTATTTTTTTCATATATATCAACTGTTATTTTCAGGGGCGGATCCAGAAAATCTATTTGCTGCTCTGAAAAAAAGATGTTGAGGGTGCAGAACTGTCTAAATGTACCTAATCATGCATTTGCTGCCATTCTTGACACAATTATTAATTTTTAAGGTTTGACACAATTATTATTTTTTAAGAAATAAAATCATTAAAAAGAGGCGGTCACTTCTTGACGCGCTACCAAAATAAGAGGGGGCGTGTGCCTCTGATTTTAACCCAAATATATTTATTTTCACCCTTTTGGTAGTGAGATTGGGGTCAAATTTTGAAACTTGTTGTATAATGATCAAGTAGTGTTTCATTACAATTTGACACTACTTGTAAAATACTAATTGTATTGGTGTCTTTTTGATATAAATTTGACTAAAAGAACGAACAAATCACATCAGCACACTAGTAACTTGTTTATAATGCAAGTTTTGCAAACATGACGAGAGTAACAAGTAATAAGCAACATACTTTGTGGTTTTGAAATTAAGTTGACAGTGAAGTAAGGTACACAGTTTGGGTTCTATGGATTTATGTTCCTAATGTGCAACTTAGGAAATTTGATGCCAACATTGATCTGTTGCTGTTCTCCTTATTCATTCACATACAGCGATGATTAATTTTCATAGCTAAAAGTATAAGAACTACACTGTTGCGCTAAAAGTACGCTTACTACAGGGTGGTTCAAAAAACTTAGAGAACCCAAGTTTAAGGTCATCTTTCAGATAGATATTGTATCTGAATCAACTTCAGTTTGCAAAGGTATCCCATTTTACGAGCCCATTTTAAGCAATATTAACACATGTAAATGTAAAACTTAATAATGCAAATTGCATCAAACTTTGAGAGATGATTTATATCATATCCCCAATGATACCTTTACAAATTGTGATTGATTTAGGTACAATTTTAACCTGAACTTGTATTTTAAATTTTTGAACCACCCTGTACATATATTTTGTGTTGAGAGGAAGATATTTGAGACAGCAACTCCCTCAAAGACACCAGATTTAGGTTGTTATTATGTCACCAAATATACACACTTTTCATTTAAACTTGGGGCTTTTAATATGATAAATCTAATGAAAATGAAAATGATTTTCTGCAAAACTGGTTTCCCAGATTCATCAAATTAAATATTTTCCTCAATATAACAGATTATTGGTATATTTTCTACATTTATAGAGTATAGTGCAAAACATTAATTATAATATAATTAAGAAAAAGTACCAATTTTCTAGTAGCACCACCAAAGGGATATTAAATTTAATGCATATTAGACAAAATGTACATGGTTGATTGATTTTTAAAAAATATAAATTCAAACGATAGCATAGATCGAGGGAAAGAAGAATAAATGGCAATTATTGCGCTCCACATGTCTAAAACCATACAAGTAAAGACTGTCTTTTCTGTAAAAATGATCATTTAAAAAAAAATTAACATACATTGCTGCATTGCAGAAACATATGAGAAATGAGAAGGCTTAAAAAGGCTAACTCGATGTTTGAGAGAGAGGGATACTTAAGTTTTCTTTATACTATTAAAGCTTGATTTTACCTTAAATCGTTTCAAATGAAAAAAAAAAAACACTGATCCCTAGTATAATGAAACAGCGATACATTTTGTACAAAATCATAGCACAAGACTTCTAGATTTGGGATTTGCATACGAATCTCAGCTATGCATACATTAATGAAAGAAAACAATCATTGAATAAATCCCCATGATATAAATGTGCACAGACATGCATTGAAGTATTTTGATGTGAAAAAGTGTGATGTTTGAATTGCAGGGATTGTTATTTCAGTGATATAATGCCAATATCAGGGAATGTGTGAATAATGTTTCTTAAGTATGTGGTTAAACTTTACAATCTCAGCAAGGGGGTACCCTAATATTTAGTGTGAGCAATTATCCTAAAGTCAAAAACCTGATATAAATCATTCATTTTCTAATTGCGTCTTTTTCAAGTAGAGCTCATATAAGTTTCTTGGTACATATCCAGTCTTTTTAGATGTTTTCTTTCAGGAATCTTGTTCACTCTGAATGCCAATCCTGTCACCTTGAAATGTTGCTATTTTAGAATGAGAGATTATAAAGGTGTTAAATTTCATTTATTTAGCTTGTATCTGTGTTCATGATGTTTTCTCCCTTTTATGTATTTTTGGTCCATTAATTAAAAGTTACTTCCGCCCACTCAATGATGTGATTTGTAGATCAACATGGTCTGATATCCCAGATTTGTGGATTTCTTATTTGACATACATTGGGAATAGGAAGAAATAAAGCACATTCAAGTTTTTCCCAGAAAAGGGTCCATTGTTGCTGTTGTTTGTCAATAAAATCTTATGAGTAAGTTATAATACTGCATAATGATAAGCTAAATAGAATTATTCACTTTTTCTGAAAGTTTGTCTGAACTATATATAGTAAAGTCTGTATAGTCTGTATATATGGTTGAGCTGTGAAATTCCTAAGATTAATTACCTTTCTTGTATTGACATACAGATATATTTTTACAAATGATGACATCCCCTACCATCAGCAAGCACAACATAGGAACTTGAATGCACTGAGCCCCCATGATGTATGTACTGTTGACAGGAGACATCATTTCACAAGAGATTTCATTCTATATAGGTGATGTTTTCTCTGCATAATTATATCAGGTAACATGTGAAAAGAGAATGTGAATCGATAAAATATGTACAAACACTTTACCCATAAATTTGGAGTCCATTGGGAATAAGTAGATTTGACACATTTACAAGTTACATTGTTTTAAGAAGGGTTAGCCCAATGGTGTAGCTAGAGTTTCACAATTGGCAATGCGGCAGTTTTCATGACGACCAATAACTTACATATGTGACCTGCCATATCGAAAGGTGCCTTAAGGGTCCCAAAATCAAAACTGATATTTTGGTGTTATCTGATTTGCGCAATTCAAAAATAATGTACTACTTCACAAAATTTAAAAAGCTGAGAAACATGGAAAAAAATTTACTACATTTTTGGCAAAGGCAAAAACCATTAACCACAGTGTAAAGTCAAACATGATAGTGGTATTGTTATGACTGATCCTATAAATCTAGCTAATCAATTCAACAACTTTTTGTTAATTGAACCAGTGTCAGATATCTAAAATTGTAGTAAAAAATATGAGAAGTGTGTTTTTTAGGTCAGGTACTTAGGAACCCTACTTAGCACTAACTAAAGCGTGGGGTACCTTATGTAGATAATTGTTTATGTAGCTATGGCATATTGGCTGAAAATACAGAAATTTGTTTGCACAAACTTTAAAAATTGTATTATATTCTTTAGCTAAAAATTAGCAAAATTTAAGTTTTTATTATAATTTTTAGTTGAAATGATTTCAAAGATTTCGGGTATAAAAATTAACAGTCTTACGGGAGGGGGGGAGGATGGGAGGACGTCCCCCTTTTAATTTCTCATGAAGGGGATGGTCACCCTAAAAAAATAGAGAAGAAAGGAAAGGAGATAGTATTTCCCTTTGCTTTTGATAAATTAAATATGGAAAATTAATAAAAATTGCACAATTTGTGCTAATTTTGAGATATTATATCAATTTGCAGTCAAAATTCTTATAACAATATTTAGCTGAAATTTGTCAATTGAACAGAATTTATTGTGCGCTTTACATGCGTTACAAAAATTGCATAATTTTTCTGAAGATCATTTTTGCTCAAAAAAATTATTGACGTAAAAAAAATTAGCCGTCCCCCCTAAAATTGTAACCTTCCGCCACCGTTGATACCTGTTAATATTCTGCCTCTCCTGTAGCAAAGGCAAGTACTTGAGAAGGGAAGGGCATATGGGGTATTGAACTAATCACTCATATGGACACTCCTTGTCAACTATTTATACAGCAACAGAGCAATCAGTAATTTTAAACTTTATAATACATGATTATTGGAACTTACACAATTTTGACATTTGTGATTTAACCCATTTTAGAACTATCCTCAATATTACATGCATCTCATGTCTGAAACACAACTTGCAACAATCACTGCTGTTACATCTTGCCTTCAATCATGATATCTGATTGTCACAAGCACATAATATACATCAGCATAGAGTACTGTCATTATGCTGTAAGGGATTTCAAACCAATAGATTAAATCAAATATCACTTTGACATCTCATTTGAACTCATGTGTTATGAATGGTATGATTATATATAATTTTGTATCATTCTAATCAGTTGAAGATATATCTAGTGGGTTTATTGTGTAATGATATTTTCAACTCTTTTCTTTATGATGTTGCACATTAACACTTTGTTGATAAGATGAGGCTAGCTCAAATCAAACTGGACAAATTGATGCACTCTCACTAAAGCTTTACAGGGTAACAATTATATTGCCTGAGACCTTATGTGACTTGATCAAAATTGACTTGATGTTTTTAGAGGCGTGTTTTACTTGCTAACAGCTTTAACTTGCAATAGAGGTTTTCTTCTTCTTGTTTAGGCTTTCCCCAAGGAAACCCAACTTGGTACTTTAAGCTAAATCAAGCTTATCTTGAACTGGGCTCCAAGCTTCAGTTTTTAAGGTGATATATCAGCGTTGAATAGGGGTGGCAAGTGCCACAATATCTTTTAAAGATGGCATGAGAAAGCTAGCTGATGTTTTTAAATGACAAAACATGGACCCTGGAAATTTCACAGTGGACAGTCTTCAGAAAATTGACTGCAAGCAAGTTAAAGGCGCCAAAAATAAGAACTCGGAAAAGACAAAGAAGCAAAGAAAAGCACTCAGTTGTCAAAAGAAAGGCTATTAAGACAAGCATGAAGATACTGAAGGAACTGTGTATGACCCAGGCATTGGTAATTAACTAAAATCACTATACAATTATATTTCTAGTATTTAGATATATCAACTCTTTTTTTAAATCTTTTTTACAAAAAGAAAACCAAGTTGATTGTGTTAAAGCGTATTTCTCCCATTTTACATTTTCATTAATTCTCGGGTTAAAAAAAAATGTGGAAGAAGAACTATACCCCCTATGAACCTCAAAATTGGCCAGAATAAGCTTTAAACCCTTCTCTATGTGAACAACCTTAATTGATTTGTGTAGATGTTTCAGTTTCTTGCATTCTGAGAATAATAGTCACGGAAAAATTTTCAAATTTGGTTTTCCTCACAGGACAAAAGCCCTAACCCCACTAAGTGTTTAAAATGTGGTTGTTAACACAGATCTTTAAAAAAAAAGCTTTAAAACGATATATCAACCAACCAACTCTGTACGACTTTCGAAAGTCGAGCCACATTTTTTTAATATGACCTTGTCGCTAATTAAATATGCAAATTAGGTCATTAATATGCAAAAAACATACAGAAAGATATTTCTTGTCTTGTACTTCTCACTTGGTGGTATTATGACTTTGTTGTGATGTTTAGTTGGTGAGAGAGCTAAAACACTGATATACCACCTTAATGCTAATGCGGGAGGAATACCCTGAAAAAAGCTGTGGAAGCAAGCATGGACTAAAAACCAAATGTACATGAAGCGCCGGGCCAGGGAATCAAACCCAGGACCTAATTGGTGCAACGCAAGGGAACTACCACTGCTCTAACCCGCTCCCCCATCTTCACACAGGTGATATTGAGTTTTTAAAATATATATGAGAAACTAAGACAACAGTACATTGTAAAAAAGATGTAATTGGACAGATTTCTTAATCTTGGATTACAGGAGGATTGATTTTACAGAGAAAGGTACATAAATTTGGGTAATACCCTGTACAATCACATAATTTACAAGAAATTATCCATTATGATACCACTTTTTGTCAAAATTTCTTCAATTATTTTTCAGCTTTCTATAAATTCTCTGAAAAATGTGCTGCCAGGGAAATTTTCCTTTCTCCGTAAACAATAACATCCTTTTTTACAGTTTTAAGTCCACTTTGCAACTCCAACAACTTGAAGAAAACAAAAACAAATTAAAGTACAAAAATCCATAAAACTGTTTGAATTCTTTTATTACGTACTGTTTTTTAGCAGGGCCTCATTTTCTATCAGTGGTGATAAATGTGTTGTGAATACACAATGGTAGTTATTCATCAAACAGGGACGCAGTAACAGCAGCAAATTGAATCAAGATTATTATCTTAGTATATAACCAATTTGCTATTATCACTCATAGCCTAAGCTGATGTGATAATAAAGTATATTAAATCAAATCTTTAGAGTTAACTTCATGAAGTCAATTATCAATTTGATGGTACATGTATGTTATCTTAAAACTTGTTAGAATAATTATTTCATTGTAACTTTTTGGTTATAAGATTTACTATCATCATTGTATAATTGGCATTTCATATAAAACCCATCACCAATTCTCTGCTTACCATCTATCTAACCAACGTTTAGCCAACTATAATAAATGTACCATCTTTCCCTTTTCTAATTTATACTTTTTAACAAATTTTCCTTAAATTCAATAAATCTGATGTTTTCCAAAATGCGGGTTCTGTCCTTGTCTCTAAAAACAAGAGACTGATAGCAAATTAGAATGAAATTTTGTTTACAATATCCCTTCCACATACATTCACAATAATAAAGCTGGCTTAACCAGTGACCCATGATTGTTTATCCTAAACAAATTTTCTGATGCTATTCTACCAGCAGTGAAATAGTGAATCATCATGAAGATAACATTTGATGATGATGCATGTTTTAAGTTGAAAATTTTAGGAAGCCATGCAATGATTTACAAAACACCAATTTACACTTAATGAATCATTAACCAGTTAATGTGGCCCTTATATTTACTTCATAAAGCCGAAAACATACTCGGCCTCCAAACAAATTTTTAGCTACCAAACATTTGGTCGTGACGTCAAAATGACGAGTGACCCCAAACAAAATAACGTCAACACCGAGTTGAGACCAAATAAAATTTCGCGCTAGATTGCACATGCTATTGAATTGCCATATACATTGGACCAAATGTTTGCTACCCGTTCATACTTAAAGTTCGATGGCAAATATTTGGTGACTTCATGACCAAATGTTTGGTAGGAAAAATTGTGTTTGGAGGCCGAGTATGATTTCGCCTTTAGTCATCCATACAATGTATGCTAGATTGATCTCCTAACTTTTGACATTAAAATGGAGTTTTTATGTTACTTTGTCACTATGGGCTGGAGACATTTTAAGGGGGAAAAGAATTCTTAGTAAAAAGGCTTTAATCGTCTCCCTGAACAAAATTATTGTTTAGCGCTTTTCCACAGACTGTGGCACCAATCAGTTATTTTTGATACAATGTATCTCCTCATCAACTGTACACTGAATTTCTACCTTTCTAAGATAGATATATTACACAAAATAATGCTTAATGCTCTTTATAATGGCATCTGTTTTTCTCTTTAAAGATATAACTAACCAAAGGAAGTAAACATTTTACGGCAGATTACCTTTCCTCCAAAGTTTTCATTCCATCCATTTTTATGTCTAGGTATTAATCCATCAATCAACATTTTCTATTTCTTTTTGTTTAATCAGAGAACCAGAATAGCTGGATTACGTAGGCTTGTTTGGTTTGATAGAGAAAGTGATGTAGCAGATGCTTATCAAAGCTGAACAAATGTACAATAACAATGCTTGATATCAAAAACACTGTAGAAAATATCAGCTAGGTCTGAGGGACCTACTTATTTGTAACTCAAATATTTACAATATGTGACCCGTCATATCGAAAGGTACCTTAAGGTCGGCAAAATTATTATTGATTTTTTGGTCTCATCTGAAAGATTATATTTTAAGCTTTAAAA
>JXSR01S014830.1:21352-32030 GCA_000969725.1 Ophiothrix spiculata | reverse complement strand
TTGATATTTTATGGTTTAAAAGTATAGATTTTGTATTAACAAGTGTGTGTATGATTTTTATATTGATTTTAACCATTTATTGTTCCTCAGCAATTTACTGGATTTATTGTTTCATAGATGTGGGTGGGGATGGGGTGAGGGTATGTGGTAAGGTTAAAATCTCTCAAAATTTCAAATTACTAAATTACATGACGCATCATATATAATGAATTCAGAGAATGTGGTAGTACGATAGATCCGGTTGAGCGATTTTGAAATGTCTATTTGTATGTAAAAGTTTAGTAAAGTCTGAACTTAAACGTCCCATATCTCATCAAGGAAGCACATTTTTCTATGTTGATATTTTATGGTTTAAAAGTATAGATTTTGTATTAACAAGTTTGTGTATGTTTTTTATATTGATTTTAACCATTTTCTATAGGCCCTATTTAAAACAAAACAATGTTCAAAAAATGCTTCTTTGAAGTCATTTTTTTTTGCTTACGGGCTTACGTGCATGGGTTACTGAGCCGGTGGCTCTCTAGTTTAAGTATGGTGTTGTGTTTTGTTAACTCACATTACCTTATATTTTAATCTCAAAAACCTATGACAATGTTGTAGTTCATTTCAACTTAGAAAACTTAATCCCCAGTGGCGTAGCCAGGCATTTTCATCAAGAGGGGCAAGATGAGGCAAAGATTTTTTGAAAGGGGACAATTTCTCAAATGAATAGACACAAAATGGTACACTGTAATTATTTTCTCTTATCTTTTTATGTAAAAACAATATTTTTGGTCTTGGTTCTTAAACAAGGAGAACATTTCCTACTTTTTTGAGTAAAATTTGCAATGTTAGCTCTTAATTACTACAATTTTTTGAAGTGCACCCTATTTTGATAAAACTATGGAAAAAAGGTAGTAGTTGAGTGCAAAATGCAGTGAAAAAATGGACCATTTTGGGCATGCTACTGTAAAGAAGTGTAAACGATGTAATTTCAATTTGACCTGTACTTTCTTGATTTTTTTTCAGGAACGGGGACCAGAGAGGGGCAAGGCTTCTTGAGGGGGGGGGGGGAATTGCCGCTTCTGGCTACGCCACTGGTTATGCTGAAGATCAAATTTTCTGAGTTTTTAATAATAATTTTACACAATTATTTTTTGAATTGATTTCTTTCATTTGTAAATATTAAACATAGAAATAGAAACTTTATCTATTATGAAATTAAAAGAAAAATTATGATTCCTGCAGTACAAGAGTATTATACATTTCCAATTTATAAATTATTTTCCACACTTAAACAATAACATGAAAGAGAAGGATGTCACTCCAGCATGCTTTTTATATTGACAACCAACATTTCCTTTGCACAGCTGAATGAATATACTTTGCCCAATCATAAAATCTTATTTGATATAACTTGACCAGATGGACATACCCAGAGGGCAAAAGCTAACCAGATTTTATTGGCAAGTTTATTGATTTGTGTTCATTCATTTTAGAAATATTTGACAAGATGAAGGAATGTAAGTTTTAGGCTCATGTGTGTCCACATGGAAAAAGTAAATATCAGTCATTAGATTAATTGAATGATATATATAAGTATTGTAAATATTCAGCAATTAAGAATTAAGAAGCATATTCTATTTAAAATTAAGAAGACAATGTTTGTTAAATTATACTGGTAACATAAAGTCTCTTTTATTACTATTACAATTACAATATTACAATTTGTTACAAGTGGCCAAATACACACTCAATTTGGGGGAAAAGAGAGACAGAGAAACTAAATTCATTTTCACATGGCAAGCGGGCAAATTTCTGAAACAAACCTTTCTTTTTTTATGCCTTACACATCTTGTCATATTTTGAGAAAGATGTCAGTGTATAGATGTATATTTGATCAGAATACCATTCTATAGATCAGTTAAAGATATATCTAGCAGGAATTTTGTGTAATGATATTTTTCAAATCAGTTCTTAGTGAACTTGCAGTCACACTTTGCTGATAAGATGAGGCTGGCTAAAATCAAACTGGACAAATTGATGCACTCTCACTAAAGCTACACAGGGTACCAATTCTATTGCCTGAGACCTCGTGTGACTTAATCAAAATTGACTAGACATTTTGAAAGGAGTGTTTAACTTGCTTACAGTATAATGTTTTACTTGCAATAGGAAGAATTAATCATCTTCTTTAAAAAAATTTTTTCAAAAAATCAACATGGATGTAATTTATTCCTATACTCCTATTTGTGGCATATGTTTATTGTGTTCAGTTGATTCTAAATCTAATAAACTATGTATATTTTCATACTAATGTATACAAAAAATAATTGTTTTCAAAATGTATGATTTGTTAGAAAATATATTTTTTCGCAAAGGTTAGTTTCTCTTCTGTTAAAACTTGGCAGTAAAAAGTAAAATTATTAATTAGGTTTTATTCCTTAAGCATCATAGGTATGTCATCTTAACATTACGTATGTCAGAATTCTGTTGCAAATATTTGCAAAAGAATTTATACATATGTTACAGTATTTCCATATTATGTTTTTAAATAGTGTATTTACTGTCTGGAGCTTCAACTGTTTGTATTATGCTGCAACAGTTTTCAACAAAAAATATAAATCCCATTGGTAGTGTTGATTTTGTCATGAAGCATTTATTTCATTTGTAACATGCTCAAACAGACTATAGTGTTAATATATCTAGGGTAATCTATTAAAGCAAAAGCATTCTTGACTTTGGATACGGTCACTAACTTCTACTATTAGATATGTTCATACAAGTCTTTGGGTAGGAGGCCAGCTTGGTTCAGCAGTTTTGTAAATATTCCAAACCAAAGTTTTGTATGATGGAGTACTTAATTCTATAAAGAAATAAAGTCTCCATGTTTATTAAAACATGGTTTTGAGTGACTTCTTTGAAAAAATGGGCATAATCATAACAGAGGTGAGTGGACAAGGATTCAACAAAATTGGTATTGTTTTCACAAACAAAGAAAACTCTCCCAATTTTTGACATTTCTTACCTATTCTAGGCACTTTTTGTTAAAGTGAGAAAATTTCATGAATAGAATTTTTGTCAGGCTTTCCAGATACTTTTGGGGTAAAAATATGTTTTTGACACTTTTGACTTTTGTTGGTAAAATTCACGATTTGGGTCAAAAAGTTATATTGTTTATCCTAATAGTTTAAGAGTTGGAGTACTAAAATGTTATGATAGTTGTAATGTAGGTCTACCGATTCTTTACAAACTATAGTTTGATTTGCATCCAACACTTGACTTACTGTGTATTTATGTGCCTCAGATGATCATTCCAATTGTTTCAGTGTTGTGCCGCAAATTCTCATTAAATTTATTTGATACACTTTAGACAATAACAATAACACTAAAATGAATTGAGATTGCAAAGTCAACAACTCAGATCAAGTAAAGAAAAACAAAACATAACAAAATCCACAGAATTGTTTTGAGTGATTTTACCTGTCATTTTTTTTCTGTGGGGCCTCATTTTCAATCAGTGGTGATACATGTGTTCTGAATACATAATGGTAGTTGTTCATCAAACTGGGGCCCAATAACAATAGCAAATTAATTCAAGAATATTTTTTGAGTATATAACATAATTTCTATTACCATATATTGGTCAAACTAATGTGTAACCTAAACTCTTTTCAAAAATAAAAAATCTTTATATTTTACTTCATGTTCTTTTTTATCATTTTTTTTGGTCACATTATCTTAAAGTTTATCCAACATTTATGACCACGGTCTCTTGCATTTTTCAATCCATACATGTACTCTTTTTCATATATACTTTGTAAATATGTTTCAATTGTTACTTTTCTGGATTTGTGCATTGTAACATTAAAGTAAACCAACAAATGGTATAATTTTATGTTTCACATCAAACATTCTCTTATTTATGCTGTGTTGAATTATTGTTTGAAAAGATTTGTTTTTATAAATTATCACATATTAACAGTTAGGGTCAAAACGTAGTTCTTTTGAGCTATCAAACATTTGTTAAAACAAGTCTTTTTTTATCTTATAATTTGATATATAGTCCAATGTATTTTCTATTAATTAAAACTTTCTTTGTTGTCAAATATTTGGTGATTTTCAACACCAAGCATCCGTTATTGATTAAAAGATGCAGCAAGTGTTTTGACCCGTATTTTGGCATACTTTAAAATTTTAAAGGATGATTCACCCCATCCTTTTTCTGGATTTGAACTGGCAAGTGAGATTCAAGGTTATTGATTTTGTTGACAATTGACCTCAAATTGAATTGTAGACACTCATTAGATCATCGCAGTCACCTCTCTGATGAGGTATTTCTGGTTTACTCTGCTGTATGATTCAAATGTATCCTTTTGAGACATAAATCTTTTTCAAACATTTGATGCGTTCACACAAATTTTCTTCAAATACAACCCTTGGATTCTATCATTGTGTGTAAAAACTGGAGACTTAAGGACATTTTGGGATAAATATATTGTTTTAACGATCTCACCCAGCACTAGCCTTAAGTCAAACAAA
This sequence comes from Ophiothrix spiculata, assembly GCA_000969725.1. Classification (NCBI taxonomy): domain Eukaryota; kingdom Metazoa; phylum Echinodermata; class Ophiuroidea; order Amphilepidida; family Ophiotrichidae; genus Ophiothrix; species Ophiothrix spiculata. Next base: position 27,509 of record JXSR01S014830.1, on the reverse strand, counting down.
TTATTTGTTGCTATTCATACAAATCAATTTGAAATGCATTTTGAACCAGTCAAAAAGGAAACATCAGGTAATGATGCATGTTTTTAGCTGAAAATTTCAGGAAGCTTGGTAATGAACTGTCAAGCTTTCGTGGATAAAGCTTGGTTATGATTTAGCAAGTAACAATTCTCAGTCAATGAGCAGTGAAGCAGTAACCATTAATCTTGGTTCTCATATTCACTTCACAAGTCATCCGTATGATGCATGTTAGATTGATAAAACACCACCTGCTTTATTCTTTCTTTCTAACAAAAATTCACCTGATGTCAAGTTTTATGTAAATCATCATTCTTTAAAGATAGCAAGAATGAAATGACTGTTCACTACTCATGTGACACATTACAAAATTCACACAGACCAGGGCAACATTGATTATCGTTTTAAGGGGATATATGTAAAAGGATTACTTAGTTACTGTGTCCTACAGAAAAATTGTAGGAGAGGATCTTCAGTGAAAGACCTAACATCTCCCTAAAAAATCCTGATTGAACGTCTCTACACAAACTGTGAAAGCATTTTTCATCATTCTTATTCAATATTTTTCAACAATAACTGTGCAATAATTTTCTCTTTTTTTCCAAAAGATTGATACACTACAAAGGTTTGCTTTCCTTTTCTTGATATGATATAACCAAGCAGGATAAAAGTTATTTTCTAGCAGATTACCTTTCCTTTTCACAGTTTTGAATCTGCCCTAGTTTCTATGTCTGGGTATTAATCCTTCAATATAATCAACATTTTCTATTTCTTTTCATTTAATCAGAGAACCAGAATAGCTGGATTAAATGAGCTGTTTGGTTTGATAGATAAATGATGTATCACATGCTATTGCAATTCAAATGTTCAATAAGATTGGTTATTGCCAATAACAATTGTTTTAATGGAAACATGGTACACGGAATAACCAATAATCACAGTCATGCTGGGTTTAAGGGGTAATCTTATCTGTAAGCCAAATGTCTACATTAACGTAACTACATTGTACAATGTTGGTAATCATGAAGATACATTGTAGGCCTATATCAATTAATAAACATGAGTTTATTGCTAAAATAATGCTGTTTTGTGTATAGCACTCTTTTACAATACATCTCTTCTTGGTATATACTGCAAGGCCCATTATATTCATAATTACCATTGTTTCTAAAACGTTGCTCTATGACTGATAAATCAGAGTAATTTCATTTTTGACATGGTGGTATAAAGTACCTCAACCTTATGGCAATGATATTTATTTATTTATTTATTTATATTCAGAAGGTAAATAACAGTAGACGGTGTATTCATTTTTTTATATCTGATAACCTCAGTTTTAAATACACTTTTGTTTATTCACATACACATGTTATTTCAAGAACACTGGTTAACAAGCAACATAATTTTATAAAAAAAGATATTGTCATGATAAAGGCTCCACTATCATAGCTTTACCTTCTAATTTATAGTTTTTGCAATAATGGATACACATGCAGTACAATTTTAGATTTAAATGCATAGTGCTTTTACATATGGGAAAAGTGCAACATACATTTATAAATATTAATAGAAAAGTACTTTGTATATTTATTAATATTTCAAATGTAGCTTTAACACTTTCATGTTCTTACTTGTCTTGTGTAAGCTACTTTTTGGTGAATTCAGACAGGTTTTGTGTAAGTGTAGCTTTTGTGAATAATAATGAATTATTTTAAAGTTATTTATTCCAAAGGAGGGGGGGGGGGGTTAGGAACTGCTTGCCATAATCCACAGTCCTTGAGCAAGGATCAGTTTTTCCAGTGACATGCCCAGGATTTTTTGAATAATGGGGCACAACCATCAGTTTTCCCCGAATGACAAAGACTAAAAATAAAAAACAACTACACCCGAAATTTTTTGACGTAGCTTTTGAAAATTGAAAAGCAAAAAAATGAAAAAATAAAAAAGGTCTCATAAGTGCACGCTAACTTCTTAAACAATTGTTAAAACATTTAAAACTATTTTCTTCTCTTTTCTTTTGATTTTTTGTTATCTCCCCTATCTTTTCTATCTTTTTTTTATTGTCAAGATACCTGAATGCGCCCCTCCCAGCTGACTCACTAAACTGGGTGGCACATCCCCCTTTAATTTGGGCACACCACTGCTTTTTACCATAGGTTTACATGAGATTTGCAAAACAACGTCCAAATTTTTTATACCCAGGTATGATATAAAAAATATTTTGTAACTCCAAATATGTCGGAATTCAGTAATAGACTCCACTTCACTGGCGTAGCAATAGGTTGGCCTTGGTGGACAAAGACAATGGCCCCCAGGGGTAAGGGCCCCCATACATAAAAAGAAAATAGAAAGAGTAGAAAAAGAAGAAGAAGAAGAAGAAGACAAAGAAGAAGAAGAGGAAGAAATAGAAGAAGAAAAACAAAGAAGAAGGTTGTCGGTACTCCAGAGAAAAGTGAGTTATTGTAAAAATCATGAACAATGGTTAGTTATATGTGTGGGGCTCGTCTATATAGTTATGAAAAAGGTGACCTTATTCAAATAGCACTTACAATTGAAAAAGGCCCCTTAGGGTTAATCATGAGACCCACCTATATTATTGGATGGCTGTCGGGCCCCAGGGAAAAGTGAGTTATTGTAGAAATCATGAACGATGACTGGTTATATGTGTGGGGTCTCGTCTATATAGTTGTGGAAAAGGCGACCTAATTTAAATAGCACCTAGAATTGATAAAAGGCCCCTTAAGATCCATCATGAGGCCCACCTGTATTATTGGAGAGCTGTCGGGCCCCTAGGGAAAAGTGAGTTACTGTAGAAATCATTAACGATGACTAGTCATATGTGTGGGGCCCCCAAATGATGTGATTTGCACTTTGAAGTTTCACATTTTCTATCCCCTAAGGGTGGGCATCCCCTCAGACACCCCCTATACGGTATATTGTTTGTCGATTGTTAAATGCTAGGCTCAAAACTACCGCCCATATTATTATATACAGAAAACATTTTCCAACGTGAAGCATCAATTAAACAAAATCTTTTGAACAAATGGCCTGATTTGCGCTTTGAAATCTCAAGGGGCACATCCCCCTCAGACACCCCTACATATAGTTTGTCATTTGATAGGCTCATATTAAAGTACTTTGCCCTGATTGGAATAGAAAAAGTGCCAACTTAAACATGAATAGACGAAAATATATGTACCAAATGGCGTGATTTGCACTTTCAAATTTCAAAATTCTCTATATCTCCTCAGGGTACATCCCCTTCAGACACCCCTCCATATCTTTTGTCCATTGATAAATGCAATTCTCTGAACTAAACTGCTCAGATTTGTTGTGCGGTCGAGCCCTGGTCCCGGTACGTCTCCTTGTTTCCTTGAGAGAGAAACTTGACTCTACTTGCTTCGTGCTTCAGAGGGCACGTTAAGCTGTCAGTCCCATTTGAAGTGTTCCTGACACACTGTCGATGGAAAAGAACAGTACGGACTAAGCTACGGCTGTTTGAAATAAGATTAGGGGAACCTTCCCCGGTACCGTGACCGTATGTCAAAATACGTCATCAACTCTAGGACAAGAGTACTGCTGTATATATAGTGAATAGTCACTTCTAGCAGTTAAATAAATTGAAGACTTGGAGACGAAAATATATGCACCAAATGGTGTGATTTGCACTTTGAAATGTCACTTTTTTCTATCTCCTGAGGGAGCACATCCCCTCAGACACCCCTCAATATCATTTGTCGATTGCTAAATGCAATTCTCTGGACTTAACTGCTCAGATATGGATGAAATAAGTGCCAACTAGAAACATGAATTATACGAAAATATATGCAACAAATGGCGTTATTTGCACTTTGAAATGTCAAAATGTTCTATCTCCTGAAGGGGCACATCCCCCTCACACCCACTCCATATCATTTGTCGATTGCTAAATAGAATTCTCTGAACTAAACTGCTCAGATATGGATGAAAATAGTGCTAACTTGAAGCATCAATTAGACACAAATATATGCACCAAATGATGTGATTTGCACTTTGAAATTTCAAACATTGAAATCTTGCTTTTGGTAATAAATATCAGGGGGGCCCCGCACTGATTCTTGTCCATGGGCCCTGATCTCCTTACCACGCCACTGCTCCACTTACAGCAAAGTTATTCAATCTTATTCAAGGAACTATTATGCCTCTTATTGAAATAACAAAGGTGATATTGCGGACAAACACCCGATAAAACTTGCCACAATTGACTGACTCCTGACTCCAAGTGCTTATTATTCTATACTTACTTTTGTGACACGTATTGGCCTTAGTCATCAATTTCATCCACGACAAGCAGATATGCCTTTTACAACATTATTTTAATATATATTTTATCCATACAATTTTAGTGATCTTCTCAGATAAAATCAAATTTTCATCCTATTCTTTAAGGGACATAATCAATTTAGACCCAAGGAACTCGCCCGAGCCGAGCAAGGACGAGCCAAGCTGCTTGACCCGAAGCAATACCTGGGACTAGCAGTGAAAAGTATTTTGATCGTTAGGTACATACTGATATTATTAACCTTTATATTACTTGATTTATGCAACATATGAGCAAAATGGAAAGATAGGACAAACAACTACTTTATGTATTGGCTCGGGCGGCCCGAGCGATTGCTCGTCTCTAAATTAATTATGTCCCTAACATGATACAAAAGTCTTGGCTTTAGATTTGGTTTAAAAAGTTGCCAGCCTTTTGAGCCAAATTTATATTTACTTGGCATGTCACTGTTAAGCTGTAAAAAGTATAAACATATGCTTTCTTACTAGCTAGATGAATAGCAGTTAGAACTGGGGTAAAAATAAAATCTAGGATGGTCAAATTTGCTTTCTATTAAATTCTATTAATGGGTCATTGGTCTTTAAAAGGAGAAGCACAAATCTTATTAAAGTTGGATAGATGTATACAATAGGATGTTTTAAATAATCAATTGATAGGGTAATGGCAGGTGTGCTAGAGGCCAACAATCACCTGGATGGTTTATTAGTACAACAAAGGTGCCAGCATAAAGCATTATTTATGGGCGTTCATGGAACTACAGTATAAAACAGAGATACTGCTTCAATAATTTAAGATGCAAAGAACCATAGCAGAATCCTAAGGTGAAGTAGCAAGTCAGATTTTCTACCACCAGGTTGGATCAGCTTCACTGGGATGGAAAAACGTTTTGAAATGACTTGGTCAACATTCTTTTTCTAGAAAGATGGACAGATTTCATTTTGATAGGAAATACGAAAAAAGTATCTTTAATTTTTCAGTATTCTACAAATAGACTATTATTGTTTCAAATAAATTTCGTACACAAACATGATTTCTGAACGCAGCCACCGCGTATCCACAAGTTGAGACAAGAACCGGACACCAGCAAGTACGCAACACCGTTTCCAATCAGAAATCCACACTACCGCGACATCGCTCATGGCTGAAAAGCGTGTACTCACGTAAAATGCACACACAGTTGTGTTACACACGGCTCTAAATTTTCGTGTCCGAGAATTATTTGAAACAACAATAGATTTCAATTTGTAGGGAATCATAAGAAAATTATTAATACAACAAACAAATTAAAGTCTGATGGTTTCTAGAAGTAAATGGAGCATATAGTAACTTTTGTTTGATTTCTTTTCAAAGTTGAATGATACAAGTGCTAGGACACTGTTTTTTTATAAATTGATTTGAAGTGTTAAAAACTTTGCCATATTTCAAACACAATGACAAACGCACCACAATAAATAACACATGTTATTTTGGGCTGTACAAATTTACCATCAAAAGCAAGAAACCAACAATAAATTACCACATACTTGCTCTTAGATTGTGATATATATCAAGGGTTGAGAGCCATCCACGAGGCTGTATATGCATAAGTAACAAAAGAGCCACAAGGCAGAATTTTTATTTGTTGCATGTGGAAATATGGCCTTGTGGCTCTCAATCCTCAATATACACATTAAATGTAGAAGTACCTTTAAGATGCCTGGCAGAAATAACAAAATACATATTCCTAAAGTATTCTGAAGCTTTATATGGTTTTATATGACTTTGTTCATGGAACTATATATCAGCTTTTGCCATAATCCACAGTCCTTGAGCAAGGATCAG